>PVJH01016867.1:0-49402 GCA_004026705.1 Nesogale talazaci | reverse complement strand
CTGGGCAGCTGCTTTCTTGAGCATTGATTGTGACGGAGCTTCCAGCAGCACACAAGCCACCACAGAATGACAAACTGACAAGACAAATGGTGGGTCCTAATCTTAGCACTGTGAATTCCCCATCCTGAAACATCCCTCCAAAGAAGACAAACTCCCCTTGTCCAATTCATGGCAACCTTGTTGGACAGGGGAGAGCTGTACCCGAGGGCTTCTAAGACCGGACATCTTCACAGGCACAAACGACTTACATCTTTCTCCCAGCGAGTGGCCAGTAGGTCCCAAAGGCTCACTTGTGGTCAGCAGTCCTGCTCTGGGACATGGGGTCGCTGTGAATTGAAATCATTCCAACGACCTCTGAACAGTAGCACATTCTCTACAGGTGTTGTGATGCCATTAGCCACATGTCCCCAGCTTGAGGAAAATGACACAGGCCCTTGTTACTCTTATCGGTGTGGCCTTCCCTTGAAATGACATACTTCAGTGGGACATATTAGAAACAAAAACCCAGCAACTCACATGTAAGGGATCAGGCCCAATAGCAAAATGACATGCAAAGCCAGCTCTGCACATGTCCTAAGGCTGTGTGTCTTGAAACAGTGAGTTTGGTAAACAGGAAAAGGTTCGGGGACAAAGACAGGCATCTGCCCTTTGATCCTTGTCTCACACCTCTGAGAGAGTGATTCCTGGCCCTGCAGGAAGTCCCCAGGATCCCCAGGGTTGGAACAAAACAAAACAGCTTGATACATTCCTTAAACATAAAGCCCCTGCAATGCGAGGTCCCCAGCGCAGCTTATCCCGCTGTTGCAAAAATGAACTGCCCTCCAGCAGAAACACATAGAACGGAGAAACTAAATATTTGAAGTAGGTTCTAAATAAGTCAAGGGGGCTGATGATCTTGTTTGACTAAACCAGCTGCTGAACTCGGGGTTGTTTGCTTTGCTAGAACAGGCCAGATGGGTGTCGAGCCCAGCTTGCATTTGAACCAGATTTAAATTTTAACTTAAACATATGCTGAAGATTTCAAGCGGCAAGCATATACCCTTGGGGGATGTCCATGTCTGATAAGAAGTGTGGGAAACCAGAGGACTGGATTCCTGGAAGGGCCATACTTGTAGAGAATGCATTGTTTTGATACCTCAGAAGGGATGGACTCAAAATGAAGATAACTTCATCCGATAGATGGTGTGCAGCCCTGGCTGTTTCTTGACACGGGGAAGGTAGGAAGAAGCGGGATGGTGACGGGAGTGATTAACAGTGGGAAATGTTTTCATCTAGTTCATTTCCAACTTTCTCTTCCAGACACTTAAAGGCATGTCAGCAAAACAAACCCTCAAAATCCTACCAGGTCCTTAGGGATTGTCAGAGGGGTGAATCGGCCACATCACCAAAAAAAAGTTTGAAAATAACACGACTGCTTGGTCCCAACGCGCCAAGGTATCACAAGTCCCTGGGTTTCACATGACTGAAAAGAAACCCATCGCCCAATGTATAGAGCGGTGCAAACAGTTCACCATTTGAGAGAAAAGCAAAGTGTTTGTGTTGTTGTTTTGTTGTTATTATTGTTAGGTGCCTTTGAGTCTGTTCACACTCCTAATGACACTACCTACAATAGAAAGAAACACTGCCCGGTTCTAATAAAACTAAAGAAATACGGTTCATCTGTACCAACACAAAGAATCTCCCTCCTTATGGGCTAGCACTAGGCCACACAGACCATGCCTTGACTTCTGGAAAATTCTGTCTATTTGAAAACAAGATAATGAGTGAAGGGATGCAAGTGTGGACCTATAACTCAGGTTTGCACAATAAATAAAGGGCTAAGTCCAGAACAAGGGACATCCAACTCTTTGGAGAGGAGATGCTTTTCATTTTCCACAGCGTATGTATGAATCCAAGACCAAAAAGGTTGGTGGAAGCCGGATAAAATGAAGATAGAGGAGGCTTCATTACAGAGACCCACCCACCCCCAAATCTACTGTCATCGAATTAACTCTGACCTTGGGAATCTTGGGATAGAGTGGACCTGTCCTTTTGGGTGCTTAAGACTTTTTTTTTGAGGGGGGGGCATCACTGCGCTCTGGTGGGAGTGGGAGGCCCAGCCTTGCTCCTGGAGAGCTGCTGCTGGATTTGAACCGCTCACCCAAGGTGCTTACAACTTTTAATGTTTTATATCATCTGCAGCTTTATCGTTCTCCCATGCACCAATTGGTGGGTTCGAACCACTGACCTTGCAGTTAGCAGTTCAATATGTAGCCCACTATACCACCAAGGCTCCTTATGTGTTAGCCTACTGTGTTGGCTGGGAACAGAACTGGGATCAACTTTCTGGATGGTAGCCAGTAGCTACACTCTCCACTAGACAGCCAACCCTCAAAGCCCGAGATCCAACCAGTAAAGCTTAAAATCTTCACTTGTTGATTTAGGTGAAGGCCCTTACCCTCAAAGCTACAAGTTTATTTGCTCTTTGTTCTATTTCCCCATTCATCCACGTATTAGTTATTCGTACAACTCACCACCACACGTATTGGGTATCTATTGGATGCAAAGAAGGTAAAAATAGTTTTCTTTTGCTTCTTTAAACTATATTCTGCTTAATGAGTATTTTGGATTGAACTGTGTTCTCTGCCTAATCTACACCAATATGCCTGGGCCATGCTTCTCAATATTATGTAATTATCCTCCACTTTGTGATCTGATAAAATTAGTCTATGGGTGGTAAATCTTAGCCTCTATGATCTTAATAAGGTAGGATTACATAGTTATATTCATGAAGTTGGATACGATACATAGGTTTATATCTTTTATTTTTTAACTTTAACTCCTCATTTTATTGGAAAGACTTACAGATGTCAAAAATTCCATAATTCCAATAGTTCAAGCATAACTGTATGATTGCTACTACCATCATTTTCAGAACACTTTCTTCTCTGTGATATCAGTTCCCTTTTACTCCCCCCCCACCCCTATCCTTCTCCCCAGGAACCCTTGCTATTATGGTTATATATTATTAATATTCTTTTATTATATATACATTTCACTTAGAATTCTGTTATTCATACCCCTTGAGTGAAGTTATACAGTCATTATTGCACTCAGTCCCCCCACTTTCCCCTGCCCCTGTCTTTCCGTATCCCTCAGGGAATCATTACTTCCATTGCTGCTTCTGTAGGGTCATCTATTCTGGCATTCCTCTATCCAACAATCTCACTTATATACCTGAGCATACATAGGTCTAATAGTATTAATGAGGTGAAACATAGCCTTAATAGTAAGGGGAGGAGCATATTGAAGAACCAGAGGATAGTTATGAGTTTCATTTGTGCTATACTATGTTCCGAATTCCTCATTCCTCTCCCCCTCCTCCCCCCACCCCCCCGACACACATACACACATTGCCTCTCTGTGAGGGCCTGTCCAATTGCCTTGCAGGTGGATTTGGGGTCTCCACTTTGTCCATGCTCCTTCATATCCCACTGATTGCTTGTTTTTGAATTTCTGATACCTATTCCTTCAACACCTCATGATCACACAGACTGATGTTCCTCTCTCATGTGGACTTTGTTGTTTCTCTGCTCAATGGTCGCATGTTTGACTACCCTAGATGCTGTATCCTTTAACAGCCAGGCCCCATCAGCTTTTTTCACCACAGTTGCTTATGCACCCATTTTGTCTTCAGTGATTGTGTCAGGAGGGTATCATACAGGGCCACCTTACTGAAACAAACCCTTCTTGTATTTAGGTGAGATTTTAGTATAGGCCCAAAGTCCAACTATTTCTTTACTGAATTTACATATATGCTCATATATATACAAATATACCTACATTTATATAATTATATATTTACATAATTATATAGCTGTATCTATATTGATACCTATGTTCCCATTTTTGGATTCCCTCTTTTTTTTTTCTTTCCGCCCCACAATTATGCTTACCCTTCATTCACCTCTCAGTAGTTCCTCTCAGACACTTTTTGACCAGGAATGCGACACCCTCCTCACTGTCAATTTTATCACTCTTATTAGTCCCCTGTCCCTGTTGTGATTGGCTCCCCCCTTCCCTGCCTCTGTCTTCTCCCCTCCCAGCCGCTCCATCCCTGCTGGAACTGTCAGTCCTGTTGCTGTCTTCATGGGTTGCTTGCCCTGCCTATCTTATATAGAAACTTTTAAAAAAGGGGGAGGGGCCGTATAAATAGTTCCAAGTCTACCTGATGGCCTGAACTAGAGTAAATGAATGTCTCTGTGCTAAGTAGTGGGCAGGACCTGTTATAATTCCTCAGTCCGATCCTCTCTTCTTTTAGGGTTCCACATCCTGGTACCCGCTTACCTGACATCATGTATGCCCATTTAGTCCTCAGTCTTCATGTACCATAGGCGCACACCCTGCAGGTCCCTATTGCTCTCCTTGCAGTCAGGGAGGGTGAGGTTACTGTATTTTTTGGTCCACTCCCCAGCCCCCACTGCCCAAAGTAGGGGAAAATGAAGGTGCATTTTCTGGTCCAAAGGTTTCATACCCCAGAACATTTTAGTATGCTAATACTACTTGGATCAGAATATTTTTTTCCTGTTTTCCTGCTCTAAAAACTGAGTGTGTCTTATGATCAGGTGCGCCTTATGGTCCGAAAAATACTGTATTTTGTTGAGTCAGTCTCCATTGACTCAAGAGAATACACAAGCAAGCAGAGACGGAGAGACCTGCCAGCAAGAAAAACGAAGTAGGGACCCAGCAGGGTCCTTGGTGTTGATTACCTCGCAGACCTAGAGGAAGTTTAGTGCCAAGATACACGATGTGCATGTCCAAGGAACACCAGGCCCACAGATGTTGCCAGGAGGCAAGAGCCTTCCCCCAGAGCCAACACAGAGAGAAAGCTGGTGTCCTGAAACTGGCCTGTTGAATTTGCACTTCCAGCCTACCATTGGTGAGAAAGCAAATGTCAGTCTATCAAGCCATCTTCTTGTGGCATGTGTGGAATAGGAACACTAGATGACGAAGACAGTGAGAAAACCCTCTAAATAAATAAATGCCATAGCTGGACATAGAAAAAAATGCTTTTTTCTAAAACACTGGATGTCTAGTTAACAATGGACCAAAGAGCAATAAGTACCATTTAGTGAGGGCTTGAAGATCCATTAGTTAAAAGGACATATTATATTATTATAGTTGGAATTATGTTTTACCTCTTAAACTGGAGGAAACATTTTTCTTTATCTAACAAAGAAAATAAATATTAGAGTTGCATTTTGTTTCTCCTCATAGCACCTCTTCCTTTTACTTACCAAAATGGATCAGTATACCTCATTATGTATGCATACTTCACGTCTAAGGTTCGCTTACAAGCCTATGAGCTCCATGAAGGCAGAAGCCATGCCAATATTCTTCCTAATTACTATCCAGCATCGAACACAGAATCTCGGCCATAATAGGGGTCCAAGCATTGAGGAGTTTAAATAACTGAACGTCATAGAACACTAAAAAGAGTATGTCTCCAGAGAACAGTGGGCAGCACCATCACTCTGGATATATCCGAGCAGAAAACAGGCCAACAGGGAGATAAGCACTGTCTGAAGCTGTAGCTAAGAAGCACTCAAAGTGGGTTAGGGGCATCTGTGGCAAAACATGGTCAAGAACAGTATCATTTGTGGGTACAAGAACTAAAAAATGAAAAGCTCACTGGCTATCTGGTTGATGCAACTCATCGCAGGTCCTATAGGAAAGGATAGCACTGCCTTTGTGAGCCTCTGAGAGCCCCACCATGAATTTGCTCCTATTGAATCTTTCTGATAGGTGGCTTCCTTTGGACTTACCTTTTATTCCTGGAGGACCTGGTATCCCTGGATGGCCCACGACGCCTCTTGGTCCAGGGTCCCCTGTTTCTCCTGGGTGTCCCCTCAGCCCTGGCACCCCTCGATCACCTGAGGATGACAAGGGTGTTTTTCAGCCACCATAATATGAGTTTTATTACCTGAGAAACCATCTGTGCTCTTAGATGTGGGTGATGGGGAACAGTACTTTATTATATTCCCCTCCTAGATCTTCAACCTCAGAAGGAAACAGCATGTTTCTCAACAAATGAAATCGCCAATTATGTATTTAAAATGTTTCCTTTATTCTGAATGGGCAGGATTTGAAGGAAGAAGGCTCATTCAAACAGTGTGCCGTATACATGATATTTGACTCACATGTGATAGGAAAAAGGAAATCAGCTTCTCTATGAATGGCAGGTGAAATGGGGAGGGCGGGATGTGTAGTGCCATGTTAGTCATCCTGCGGGTATTTTCTCAGTCTATTCCCATGCCAATCTTCGTGGGGTAGTCCTAACTTTGTGTTACATGTAAGGAGCGGGCATATCTAAATGTCCAAAATTAATCTAAGAAATGCTAGACTATTTAATCATTTAGATAGGAAAAAATAAGATTAAAAAAAGCATTAGATAGAAATCCAAGTTTATCTAAGTGAAGGCGGCCTCTTCCCCAAACAAGAGACCCAAGCATATCCTAGAGTCTCTAAACTTTCTTTCCATGTACCTGGACACCCAGGTGGCCCAGACAAGCCCGGAAGTCCTGGCCTTCCTGCTGGTCCTTTGGGTCCTTGATCACCAGGCAAGCCCTGTTCTCCGGGGACTCCAAAATGCCCTAAAGAAAGAAGGGTCAGACATCTGAGTAGTTGCAAATGGCTCTTGGAGATGCTGAGCCAATTGTCAACTTCAGCCCTTACTCTCTGTTTACTATGTGAACATTTTTTTTAAGTAGGAATAAGGAAAAAACCAAAACGAAAATGTCTCTCATTGCACAGTAGTGACAGATTTCCCAGTACAGTCCCAGTTGCCATCAAGTTCCAGCTCATGACAACCCCATGTGTGTCTGAGAAGAAAGGTGCTCTGTAGGGTTTTCAATGACTGTGATCTTTTGGAAGTAAATCACCAAGCCCTTTTCCCATCCATCCATTGTACTATCCATCCATCCATCCATCCATCCATCCATCCATCCATCCATCCATCCATCCATCCATTGTACTATCCATCCATCCATCCATCCATCCATCCATCCATCCATCCATCCATCCATCCATTGTACTATCCATCCATCCAGCCTATTATCCAGTCATCCACCCTTATACAACAGCATTCACTCTTATATTTAAATTTTCAAAAGATTACCACTGGGTCACAAATAATTGCTTTTGGATTGTCCTAGCCTTCCTCATGACCATTTTTAAATGATTCGCTTACTGTGTTTGAGTTAATTGCATTGATCTAGCTCCCTTCCACTATGGGCCAATAAAGTTATTTGTAACTCTTGCTATTTTACATAATGATATTTACATTCCTTTAATTTTTTTCTCCTATTAAATTACTGCCTTGGGAAAAATTCTAGAGAGTAAAGAACATAGGTAACATAGTATGTTGTGTTGGTTTCTCTTTTCCTTTTTAATAGACTTTTAAATGCTGAAGTACATCACAGACACTGTGGTATTCTGTCTATAAATCATTCAGGGGAGAGAAGCCTGACTAGAAGAACACTCCCTGACATTGCCAAGATAGCATCGTTACCAACAATAAGAAAGGAAGCAATTCTTTTAGGTATCATCTAATCCTCAGGCCACATTCAAATGTCTCCAACTGTCCCCTCAAAGTACTTCACAGGTGGTTGGTCCACCCTAGGTGGGATTCCAGAGTCACACATTGCATCTCATCAAATTATTCTTAAATTTTGAAACTTAAAAACAGCCCCCTATTTTTGTGGCATTGACTTGCTGAAGAGAATGGATAGATGGCTCTGTGGTTTTCTAGAATAGACTTTGCAGGACTTGGGTTCTCCACAGAGGTTACTGTAGGCTTTGTCCCAGCTCAGAGCTTCAAATGCAACCCTCCTACAGTTGCATGACCACAGCTTCAAGAACAGCCTATGTCTTCATTGAGGAGGGTTTAATTCATGGGCTTACTGTCTTGCTAAATGAAGAAGGATGAAATGGCACATCAAGCACACTTTAAATCATATTTCTTGACTACAAGAGATGATTATCCCTAAGTGTTTATTTGCTACTTCTGGTTCTAATCTAATTCATGTTTATAAGCTGAATTAATAGTCTCTGTTGTAAAGGACTTGTTGAGTCTGCAGATAAAATATAAAGCTTTGTCAAGAGTAATGGGAAAAAATCTGGAAAAAGAATGGTGATGGCTGAACAATATGATAGAAAGATGGCAGACCTAGAAAATGTTACTGAACTATGCATGCGAGAGATGTTAAATGGCATATGTTTTATTAAATATATATATACCACCACATACACAATACTTTATTGTGGCAGTGTTTTTGTTTGTTTGTTTAATTGACTTTCTTTATAGGAAATTCAGGATTGGGTAATCTATAGATGAGTGGTTTCATGGAGTTTTGATAGGGGAGGGTGGGGGGAAATGGGGAGCTAATAAAAATGGATACAAGAATGAAGAAAATGTGCTAAAACTGATTGTAGTGATGAATGCACAACCTTTTCATTTTTTAAAAATCACTTTATGTGGGACTCATTCATCTCTTATCACAATCCATACATACATTAATTGAGTCAAGCACATTTGTACCTCTGTTGCCATCATAATTTCAAAACATTTTCTTTTTACTTGAGCCCTTAGTATCAGCTTCTCATTTTTTACCGTCCATCCCCCACTCTCACTGCCTCATGAACTGTTGATAATTTATAAATTATTTTTATTTTTTCATGTCTTCCATTAACTAATGTCTCCCTTTACCCACTTTTCTGTTGTACATCTCCCTGGGAGAGGGCAATAGGGAGATCTTTTTGATCGGTTCATCCTATCTCACCCCACCTAGTATGACTAGTCTCAATATTGGTCCTGAGAGGTTTATCTGTCCTGAATTTCCTGTGTTTACAGTTCTGGTCTAGCCAGATTTGTAAGGTACAATTGGAATCATGATAGTGGTGTGAAAGGAAGCAGTAAAGAACTAGAGGAAAGTTGTATGTTTCATAGGTGCTGTGCTGAACCCTGACTGGCTCATCAGCTCCCAAAGATCCTTCTGTAAGAGGATGTACAATTGCCTACAGATGGGCTTTGGGTCTTCACTCCACATTCCCTGTCATTCACAGTGATATGACTTTTTGTTGTTCTGGGTCTTTTATTTCTGATACCTGATCACATCGACATCTCATGATCACACAGGCTGGTATGCTTCTTACTAGTGGATTTTGTTGCTTGTCAGCTAGATGGCCACTTGTTTATCTTCAAACCTTTCAGACTCCAGATGCTATATCTTTTGATAGCTGGGCACCATCAGTTTTCTTTATCACATTTGCTTATGCACCCGCTTTGTCTTCAATGATCATGCCAGAAAGGTGGATATCATGGAATGCCAGGTTAATAGAATAAAGGATTCTTGCATTAAGGGAAGTACTTGAGTAGAGGTCCAATATTCATCGGCTACCTTAACCTAAAAATATACATACATTGATCTGTTTCCCATCATTACGTACCTGCTTGCATTTATACTTTTAGTTTTTTGTTTTTTGTTTTTATTGGGGGCATCACTGCCTTCTGGTGGGAGTGGGAGACCCAGCCTTGCTCCTGGAGAGCTGCTACAGGATTTGAACTGCCAAACCAGTAGGCTGCAGTCCTGCACTCAACCACTATACCACCGGGGCTCAGCCCTAGACTTTTATAAATACCCTTTGCCTCCTAACTATTTCCTCTATTTCTTTTTAATTTCCTCTTGTCCCACTATTATATTCAGTCTTCATTTGGGTTTCAGAAATTCCTCTTGGTTACATTGCTCTTAATCAACTCCACCAGACCTCCTACACCCTCCTTGCCATTGATTTTAGGTCATTTGTTCTCCCCTTGTCCCTGAGTTTGGTAATATCCACTTCCTTTCCCCCACTTCTCCCTCTCCCATGTATCCCTGAAACTGTCAGTCCCGTTGTTTACTCCTCCAGATGGTTTATCTTGCCTATCTTATTTAAATAGACCTGCAGAGATAACAATATGTACAAAAACAAGACAGAGCAACAAAGCAACAAAACAATAACAAAACCAACAACAGAAAAGTCTATAAATAGTTCAAGGACTTTTTGTTGACCTTTAGGAGTATTTTCCAATGGATGCTGATGGGGTGCCATGTCCTGGTCCTAACGTCTATTTTGGATATTCCCTGAGGGCTTTGTTGCCCTGCTCATCTTGCTGCTCTGTTGCTCACCCTTGGTGTTTCGCTTTTGGTGTTGCGGGTCAGATCAGGTGCAATTCCCACACTGTGTCTCCAGTGTTGTTCCCTGTACGGCTATGTAGTGAGGGACGTCATGTCTATATGTGTCTATATGATAAGAATTAAGGCAGCAGCAAATGGACATTGGGCTTTAGTTCAAGTACTCCCTTAATGCAAGAACACTTTGTTTTAATAATACAGCATTCTGTGATGCTCACCTTCCTGACACAATTGCTGAAGACAAAATCGGCTCATAGGCAGTTATGGTGAAGAAAGCTGATGGTGCTCAGCTATCAAAAGATATAGCATTTGGGGTCTAAAAGACTTGAAGATTAAAAAAAAGACTTGAAGATAAACAAGCATCCATCTAGCTGAGAAGCAATAAAGCCCACAAGGAAGAAGCACATCAGTCTGTGTGACCATGAGGTATTGATAGGATCAGGCATCAGGTGTCTAAGATCCAGAACAAAATCATGCCAATGTGAATGGAAGGTGGGGTTTCAGGGGCATGGAGTGAAGACTCAAAGCCCATCTGTAGACAATTTAACATCCCCTTACAGAAGGGTCACAAGGAAGAGATGAGCCAGTCAAGGTACAGTATAACACTGATGAAACATATAATTTTCCTCTAGTTCTTTAGTGCTTCTTCCCTCCCACTTCCATGACCTCAATTCTACCTTGAAAATGGGACTAGGCCAGAACATGCACACTTCTACAGATAAGAGCCCACAACACAGGGAATACACAGGGAATCCAGGATAGATAAACCCTCAGGACCAACAATGAGAATAGTGATACCAGGAGGATAAGGGGAAGGTGGGGGAAGGAAGAGGGGATCAATCACAAGGATTTCCCTCCCAGGGGAATGAACAATGGAAAAGTGGGTCAAGGGTGACAAGGATGATGTAAGACTTGAAAATAATAAGCTATAACTTATCAAGGGTTCTTGAGGGAGGAAGGATAGTGAAGGGAGGGGGGAATGAGGAGCTAGATCAAGGGCTGAAATAGAAAGAAAATGCTTTGAAAATGATGGACACATATGGACACATGTGTTTGATGAAAAGGATGAATGTATGGATTGTGATGAGATGTAAGAGTCCTCAGTCAAAGTATTTGAAAAAGAATAAAAAGAAAACATATATAAAGAGGTATGAACTCCCCCCCCCCAAACAAAAGATTTATAGTCTTGAAAATAGTATATAGAGATATGATGGATCAGAATCAACTTGATAGCAGCAGATTTGGAGTATGTGTGTTTTATTCATCCTGAAAATATTCCTGCAGCAAGGATAAGCAGCATTATTCTCATCTTGAATGAAGAAAAAGGTCAAAGCATTAAAATGGTTGCCTAATACAACAGGAAGATGAAAAAATGGAGTAAAAATTATTCAAATGGCTTGGATCCTAATTGAAAGAAGAAAGGTGGCCAGGAAGTACTTAAAAAGATGCTCCACATTATCAGTCATTAAGGAAATGCAAGTCAAAAGCACAGTGAGATAGGCCCTCGTACGCACGATGACAGCTCTTAAGGAGCTCGGGGGCACAGTGGTTAAGTACTTGGCTATGAACTGAAGAGTCGGAGGTTCAAACTGACCAGCTGTTCTGTGGGAGAGCACTGTGGCCATCTGCTTTCCTAAGCATTATAGCCTTAATCCTATGATGCAATACAACTCTGTCACGTAGGATCACTATGAATCAGAATCAAGTCAAGAGCACACAACAAGATAGCTTTTATCAGAAAAAAAATGGGAAACGATGAGTGTTGGCAAGGAGAACTGGAACCAGCTTCCTCTCTGTTGGGAATGTTAAATGGTACAGTCCCTGTGGAAAATGATTTTTGTCTTTCCTCAACATGCTAAAGAATAATGACCATGAATCAAAAAACTCACTGGCAATTCCAACTCATAGAGACCCTATAAGGCAGATTAGAACCGCCCCTGTGGGTTTCCTAGACTACAATAAAAAAATTATTAATTAGTATATTTACTTATGTACACACTGTTTACACCTCTATCCATAGCTTTGCTTCCTAGATCTTTCCTCTTTCCTTTCTTCTTCTTTTTTATTTATCATTTTACTGGGGGCTCATACAACTCATCACAGTCCGTACATCCAGCCATTGTAGGCAAAGCACATTTGTACATTTGTTGCCCTCATCAGTCTCAGAACATTTGCTTTCTACTTAAGTCCTTGGTATTAGCTCCTCGTATTTACCCTCCTTCCCAGCTGCCCCCTCCTTCATGAACCCTTGATAATTTATAGATTATTATTTTGTAATATTGTACACTGCCCGATGTCTCCCTTCACCTACTTCCCTGTTGTCCGTACCCCAGGGAGTAAGTGATATGTAGATCCCTGTAATTGTTTCCCCCTTTCTATCCCACCTTCCCTCCACCCTCCCAGATTCGTCACTCTCACCACTGATCCTGAAGGGATCATCTGTCCTGGACTCCCCACGTTTCTGGTTCCTATCTCTACCAGTGTACTTGTCTCCTCCCCACGAACCTTCTGTCAGGGGATCCTAGACTATACATTTTTTACAGGAGTAGAAACCTCTTCTCTATCATGCAGCGTGGCAGATGGTTTCAAACTGATGACCTTGCTGCTCTTTTTTCCAGTCAGCATAGACTGCAAATTTAAATAAACTCTGTACTGCTGAAGAGCGTAAGATGTCATTTAAAAAGACCAGGGTAAAACAGGATGTGGAAGAAAAGAAACCACTCAAGTGATAAAAGCTACCAAAGAGTAGGTGAATGAGAACTAAGGCAAACTTAAGGAAAATAAGAAAGAGGAAAATAGTCAAACTAAGTGCAAAATAACTCATATTCTTCATTTAGTTTCTATAAATGGGCTTCAAGAGTTCATGGGAAATAATTCAATCATCTTTTAATTCCATATTTCTGAGGACTCTTTGAAATATTTTATTTTTGATGAAACAACTTTCCTCTCATTCTTAAATGCTTCCTCCCCCACTATCATGACCTCAATTCTACCTTACAAATCCGGCTGGACCAGAGGATGCCACTGGTACAGATAAGAACAGAAAACATGGGGAATCCAGGACAGATGATCCCTTCAGGACCAATGGTGAGAGTGACCAATACCAGGAGGGTGGAGGGAAGGTGGAGTAGAAAGGGGGGACGAATTATAGGGATCTACACATAACCTCCTCACTGGGCAACAGACAACTGAAAAGTGGATTAAAGGAGATGTCAGAGCAAGATATGACAAAATAATAGTAATTTATAAATTATCAAGGGTATATGAGGGAGAGAGAAGTGGGGAGGGAGGGGGGAAATAAGGAGCTAATAACAAGGGCTCAAGCACAAAGAAAATATTTTGAGAATGATGATGGCAACAAATGTATAAATGTGCTTGACATACAACAGATGTAAGAATGTATTGTGATGAGTGTTGACCCCCCAATAAAATGATTTAAAAAAGAAATACTTCATTTCTAAAATAAATCTGATGTATGATATGCAAAATAAATTTAAAATTTACCATAAAACCCTCTATGTTTATGTATTATTTATGTTTATGTTTATATTTGTTGTTTTTGTTGCTGTTAGATGCTATCAAGTTGGTACAAGGCCACCAGGGGTCAGCACAGGAACTACCGAAAGGAAATGGGAGGACTATACTGAGGAATATATTGAGTCACTGTACTAAAAAACCAAACAAACAAAAAGCTGGTCCATATGCAACCATTTCATATGATCAAAAACCAACAGTACTGAAGGAAGGCATTCAAGCTGTATTAAAGGGATTGGCCAACACCAAGTCTCCAGAAGTTGATGGAAGAGCAATTTGAAATGTTTCCAAAAATGGATGCAATTCTGGAAGCACTCCCTTGTCTGTGTCAACAACTTGGGAAGACAGCTCCACCACAGAGATCTCTATTTGTGCTCACTCCAAACAATGGTGATCCAACCCAATGTGGAAACCCTTGGACAATATACTGAATACCATATGCAAGTGAAATTTTTCTGAAGATCATACTGAAATGGTTGTAGCAGTCCATGGAAAGGGAACCTCCAGACACCCAAGTCAGATTGAGACAGGAGGACATGGAAGGGAGAATATCATTGCGGATGTTTGATGGATCGTGGTGGAAAGTAGAGACTACAAGAAAGATGTTGACTTGTGTTTCATGGACAAGGCAAAGGCACTGCATCAGGTGGCTCATAGAAAATTATTACCAACATCTAGAAGAATGGGGAGTTCAGAACACTCAGTTGTGCTCATGCAAAACTGTATGTAGACCAAATTGCAGTCATTCAAACAGAGCAAGGGGTAATCGTGTGGCTTAAAATTGGGAAAGATATCCACTACAGTTGTATTCTTTCATCATACATATTCAATCTGTATGATGAGAAAATCATCCCCAAAGCAAGCCTACATGAAGAGGAACGTGCATCATGACTGAAGGCTCATTAGCAACCTGTGATATGCTAATGACGTGAGTTAGAGTTAGGTGGACCTGAAGTCCTTCCTGGAAATCGGGCCACAGCCTTCAGAATGGATCACAATGCAGCAAACAGAAAGAGTAATTCTCCCAATGGAATCAATTAGCAATGTCATGATAAATGGAGAACATGTGGAAGTTGTCCAGGATTTCATTTTGCCTGGATCCATAATCATTGCCCATGGAGACAGATGTTCACAAATCGAAGGGTTTGCCATGTTGGGCAGATCTGCTGGCAAAGACCTGTGTGTGAGAATTGCTTCATATGCATGTGAGAGTTGGACAATTAAGTAGGAAATTCATAAGAAGACTTCACTTCAATGTTAGTGAAGATTACTGAGTGTACCGTGGATTGCCAGAAAGATGAACGAACCTATCTTGGAAGAAGTACAGGCAACACAAGGATAGCAAGATGCTGTCCCCCAATTTTGGGGCATGTTATCAGGGGGAATCAGTCCCTGCAAAGGGAAACCATACTTGGTGAAGAAAAGGGACAGGTGAAAAAGAGGAAGAACTTAAATGTGGTTGCTAAAATGTCCTCAAACTTATCAGCTATTTGTGAAGATGCCACAGGGCCATGTAGTGTTTCATTCCATTGTATGCCATCTCACAACAAATCATATAACAATAAAGACAGTTTCCCAGAGTGGTTCTATTCAGATATCTTTTTCTCTTTTATATGAGGTGAAGCGCTGTTGTGGTCAGAGAGGATTTTAAAGAACTATGCAAAATATTAATATGCCATGCAACTCATTTAATTTCTACTCTGTCCATCATCAGTTGGATAACTTGAGCAGAATTTATTGAACCTATCACCTCTAGATGGAAAATTCTTCATCCATTGCATGAATAGATATTACTGTGCACACATCTTCATACATTTGTCTGATTATTGACTTAAGTTTCCTAAGAGTGGACTGTGTGAGTCAAAGGGTGGGACCCTTTTAGAAATCAATGAATGTTTCCATAGTTCTCTCCAGAAAAGAAATACTAAGTTACACCCCCTCCAACTTCTGAAAGATAAATACACATGGCATGCAAACCAACCTAGCAAGATGCTCTCAGACTGCATTCTCCTCTAGTGGACCTGTTCTGTTGGCTTGAATTCCAAATAGATTCCCTTCTCCTTTGAAGCATGGACTTGTAAAAAGTACCTTAAAGCTGTGGCTTCTGCAACAGGCTTCAGCCTAAACTAGAGGAGAGTCACACTAGCAACAGCTATGAGATCCCTTCATTTCTGAGGGACCCCGTGCTGTTTCTGATAAGCAAAGAGTGTTGCTTGGAATGACTTCCCTTTGTTTGGCACCTTATCATGGACTTAGCAATGCCAGTGAGAAAGAGGAAGGCCATCAGGGAGACGACTGATACAGGGGCTATACCAGTGGGCTCAAACAGCACACTGATCAGGATGGGCAGTGTCTCGCTCTATTGTGCCTCGGGTCCCTGTGAGTTGGAACCGACTCGAGGACACCAGAAAACAACCTTCAGACTTCTCAAAAGTCAAACCCATCGCTCTGGAGCCCATTCCACCTCATTGAACCTACAGGATAAAGTAGAGCTGCCTTCTAGGGTGGCTGAGGCTGCCATACTGAGGAAAGCGGATTGCTGAACCTGTCTCCCTCACAGCAGCCTGTAGGTTCAAACCGCCCTTCTTTTGGATGGCAGAGGGATGCTTAACCACCCTGCCATTGGGGCTCCTGAGAGCTCCTCTCACTTGCACTTGAATATGCTTCTCCAGGGCTGGAACCACAACTTGCCCCTGCAGCCAGTGTGCATGGCTATTGCTCACGGCATGTGTTTTTGATTATGGAAATTGCAAAACTGCCCACATTTTAATTGTTTGCAGTATTTACTTTCAATGTTGTCAAAAGCTGGAAAGGCCAGGGGAGTGTACTGGTGTTGCCCGTGTCACGTGTCCTGGCCATTGTGGCAGAGAAAGGGACCCGGCACCTCCAGGGTGGAACTCTGGGGTCCTAGTGGATCTGGAATGCTACCACAATGGCTGTGGGGGTGTTTCACATCGTGTGTGGAAAATGGAATAGTGGAAATTCTCCACAAACCTTGGGAAGCCTCTGCTGTATATTAAAGGGCAGAGGGAAAAAATCTGATATAACCAATGGCAGCTAGGAAGAGAAAATATATCTATTTTCCAAACCTTCTTTCCTTTTTGGCTTAATGGAAATACATATATATAGCTGTACCTGGACATCCAAGGCTCCCAGGCTCACCCTTTGGACCAGGGGGGCCAAGCATACTAGCCGGATCCCCTGCATTTCCTGTAAATGAGAACATGCACATATTTAGCACGATTCCATTCAATCTTAGCACACATGACTTAATAACTTAATAACTTTAGTAACATTTCTCTTTACAGTCTAGTTTTAATTATTCCGAGAGGCTTATTTTAATACTTCCCCCATCAAAAGCCCCCCAAAAATCAAAAGCAAGAACAGATGGAACTATAGGTATGGAATGTGATTCAAGCACATACATACACACAAACATTCACTTCGGATTTTTTTTGGGGGGGCAGGGCATCCCTGCTCTCTGGTGGTGGGAGTAGGAGGCCAGCCCCACTGCTGGAATTAAACCTCCATCCCAGTGGGCCGCAGTCCCGCGCACAACCACTACACCACCGGGGCTCAGCCCTCACTTCGGATTTTAAAGGTTATTAACAACCATAGAAACTAGATCTTTAGTTGGAAACTTTAGGTCCTTAAGGAAGTTTCAAATGTAGGTTTTCATTGAAGATATGATTCGCCATTGATGCCTATACCCTTATGTTTTGGCAGCAGAAAGTATCACTGCTTCAGGAATTGCAATCATGCTTCAAGTTTCTTCAAGGCAGCTCATTTCAGAGTCTTTACAAAGTCAAACCATAGAGGCATACTTTACCCATGACCTTACAAGAGAACACACTTTCCAAGGCCATTGTTACAATGACTCTTGCAGTTCCATGGAGGTGTTCAACTTTGCAGAATGATGCTCCTTGGTACCAGGATGCTTATGATAACTTAAGGACTGTTTTAAATGGAGGGCTCCCCATGGAGTGACAGGTAGAATAATACAACAGGCTCGGTGATGAGTTAATAAAGAGGGCAAACTTTGCATGTTTTTTCCGGCATTTACATCTTAGGGACAAGTCTCTTCCACCTGATGCGATGCATAATCCTGACCAGTTAGTTGAGGGGAAGGAGCCTGACTGAAAAGTGATCTATTCTGGGGTAAGAACTCTTTTCTCAAGAAGATGGAATAAAAGAAAATTAAAACATCACTCTGTGGTTATTAGGTCAGAAACCTAAAGGATAAGTCTCCCTGACACAGAACAGGTTGGGGTCAAATTGAAATATGCAGGATCAAGAAAGGATGCCAATAGTGAGTAAGGAAGCTGGTTGGTAAAGAGGTGAGTAAAAAACAAATCACACAGAGAAGCCAAGCCCTAAGAGAGGAACCATGGGTTGCCTTCTGGAGAGTTTCTTTTGCTCGATGGTCTGAAAAGAACAAGGGCATTTGGTTTGGGCTCCTTGAGACACCTTGTACTCCAGGGACTTTGAGAAGCCTTAAAAATAATTCCTTGTGAAAGCAAGGCCAAATACAACAATGAGGGAAATGGAAAAAGGTCGGTTTGTACTGTGAAAAAGGCTTAGGGACTATATAAAATGTATAAGAAAGTAGAAAAATGAACTTCTGAATCTGAAAGCTAAAGTGATCATTAAACAAGAAAATTGTCTTATTTGCAAACATTTCTGAAGAAGGGAGATAGATTATTTTTCTGAATACTTAAGCATGCCCAGTTCGTTTCTTTTTTTGGTGATATGGTGGGAGGGGGGGGGCAAGAGATAATCATATTACTTATAGAGTTTCTCCCAAAGTATAATTCATATACTGCAGACAGTGAACAGGAAGATTATAGGGAGGTCATTCATAAGTATCTGATATTTCAAAGTTATTCTCTTGAATGCATCTTAAAATAAAATACAATGTATGTCACACTTGTAAAGGCACACATAGAGATTAGGATGAAGCCAAGGCTAAAAAGGTCAATTATCTTCAAGTAGAATTTAAAGAAAAAAAAATCACTCCAATGGTATAGAAAGGTAATTGAAACGTTAATCAATTTCTGCAAAGATAGCAATTTAAGAAATCTTGATTGGTGCTTATCTGTTTGTTTGCTTGTCTAGAGAGAATCGAAAACACTTCTCTCTGTAAGGACACTCTTGATTTTGGACTAATCTGGCCCCATTTCCTCAGAAACCTGTCAACTGCATTACCTGGCAACGCTGTGTTTGGCAAGAAGCAAACAAAGGCCTGTGGGGCCAAATCCACCTGCAGTCTGTTTGATAAATAACATTTTATGGGGACACAACCATACCCATTTATTTACAAACTATCTCTGACCACTTTCCTGTCACTGCAGCACTGCTGAGCTGTCCTAGTAGAGATCCTATGGCTTATGAGGTATTGAGTGACCCTTGCCTTATGTTTAAAATAATCTGCTTGTCAAGTACATGTAGCCTGGGAATGCTGTAAGGGAAGTAGACATCTAGTGGGAAATCAGGGGGTGTCTGTAATGGCTTCTTTACAGAGACTTTTGTAACTGGGACCCTATTAGCAGCTGTACCTGTGGAGCTATTAGATGAGATACTGGCACCTGGGGTTCATGGGACTTCCAAGCCAAGGTGACCATGATACACTGAGGGCCCACCTTGCCTCGGAGCCATCTGTTATTTGGGCGAGTCTGTGGTCACTATGTGAATGGCCGCAAGGCCACCCACTGAAGAGGAAGACCTGATGTGGCCTGCTGATGGAGATTTTCAATCTGATACCCTTCAATCTGAATGAGAAGTGTGGACACATTGCGTCTTGGTCCAGGGGAATCTAAGAAGAATGCCTTGGAGGTTGTACTTTGTTTCATATACTTTGCTTTTAATGCTCAGATACAGTGGTGCAAACACAACTCAAGGAATATGCTCTTGACAGATGACTGTTAAATGCATACCTTTCAGTCCTTTCATGCCATCCATTCCGGGAAGTCCAGTGGGGCCTGGAGAACCTGGATCTCCCTGAGAGGTTAATGAAACCGAGTGAGTCTAACTTGGGTTTCATATATAATCGGCACATGCAAAACAAGTTCTAGGAATCATTTTCTGCAACCAATTTAGTTTGCATGATTTTCAGTGGTAAAGGAGATTTAAAAGGCAATGCAAGCATACTGCTATCAGAAGAAGATGTAAATACTAACAGGTATTCTCTACATTTGGTTGCAAAAGACTAGTTGTACTGCCTAATTTGAACGTTAAACATTGGACAAGTTGACACTTACTAAACTCTTATTAGAAGTCACATAATACCAACATTTGAAAAATCCATTTTAATCCACACGATGGGCATCGCATTATATGATACATTTTCCGGAAGCATAATTTTGGTCACTATGTTTATTGTACTTCCTGGCTTCTCCAGGGATCATTTACTCATGAAATTTAGAATTGGCCTTAGTCATTTTCCAGAACAGCCTTTCATTCCTATAACCAGTAATCTTAAGGCAAATCTCTATTGAGTTGTTTAAAGGAGGCTGAGAAGTAGTACACAAACCATGTAAAAGTTTGATCCTTTTTATCAAGGGAACCAGGGATGAACACCCATCAAGAAATTTTAGCTAAGTTATGACCTAGACATTTCCATTCTCACCCTGTCCTACAGCTTATGTCCTATAAACCAGTAACAATGCTGTGATAGGCACTGGTAAATTACCACTTGAGATGGGATATGAGCAGAGGGTCGGGAAAAATAGAAAGACCATCAGTGCGATGGACTGACACACTGGCTTCAACAATGGGCCCAAACATGATAACTGTGGATAACCCAGGACTGGCCAGTGTTTCTTCATCACGTTGTGCAGAGGGTCGCGAGGGGTGTGAACCAACATGACATCATTTAACAATATGTAATTATGAGAACAGAAGTTGGTGGGATTTTCTTAAATCATTTTATTGGGGGTTCATACAACTCTTTTTGGGGGGGGCATTACTGCCCTCAGGTGGTGGGAGTAGGAGGCCCAGCCTTTGCTCCGTGGAGCTGGAATCAAACCTCCATCCCAGTGGGCCGCAGTCCTGCGCACAACCACGACACCACCGGGGCTCAGCCCTCATACAACTCTTATCACAACCTATCCATCAATCCATCCATTGTGTCAAGCACATTTGTACATGTGTTGCCGTCATCATTCTCAAAATATTTTCTTTCTCCTTGAGCCTTTGGTATCAGCTCCTCATTTCCCCCCCACACTGCCCTCCCCCCTCACAAACCCTTGATAATTTATAATGTATTATTATTTTTCATCTCTTTCACTATCTGATGTCTCCCTTCATCCACTTTTCTGTTATCCGTTCCCCAGCAAGGGGCTTATCAGTTCCTCCTTTCTCCCCCCACCTTTTCCCTCCTCTCCTAGTATGGCTACTTTCATTATTGGTCCTGAAGGGTTAATCTGTCCAGGATTCAGTGTTTCCAGCTTTTCTCTGCACCAGCGTACATCTTCGGATCTACCGGGATTTGTGAGACAGAATTGGGATCACGATTGGGGGCATGGGGAGGAAACATTGAAGAACTAGAGGAAAGTTGTATGTTTCATCAGTACTATACTGCACTCTGACTGGCTCATAGGAACAGAACGTTTTATTATTTCCTCTGCCAGAGCACGTACCTGGTCACCAGGAAATCCTGGGAAACCAATGATCCCTATACAGCCGGGTAAGCCTGGAGGTCCTGGGGGTCCAGGAAGACCTGGTGGTCCTTTTCTACCAGGCTCCCCACAGTGGAATCCAGGGGGGCCAGGTCTTCCTGGTTTTCCTCTTCTTCCTTGAATACCTGGGTCTCCTTTATCACCTGATGAAGTTAGAAGTGTTATAAACCTCCTTACAGAAATCCACAGTCAGAGTTAGGCTGAGCAATTTGGTTCTATTTTCAGGTTTACCCAATGGTATGGGGAGTCTTAATTCCAACCCTGCGGTGCATTGTCTACTCAGGACCATGACAGGTTGTGTGGATGATTGGGGTCCTTTGATCCAACTCTCATTTTCCAAATGTTGAAAAGCGGACCCAGGGAAGCTTCAACCCGTGTCCTCCAACAGCGCCTTAAAGTCAGTGGCAAGACAAAATCTCAGGTCCCATGCAGGTGAAGTGTGAACTTTCAGAGAATACAAATATGATTGCCAAAGTCCTTGCTCCTGTGTGTCTCTGAGGATAAGCAGCCTGGGAGTGTGGACCATGTTGTAAAGAGACTCCAGCTTGCCCCAGAGCTGCGGACTGAGAATGTGCCTCTCCACCTGTGTCCCAGTGACCCTTCTGAACATGATGGTTTCAGGAATGTTGGGAGAAATGACTGGAAAGTCAATGGGCTGCTGAGTGTTGCTTCCACTCCCAACTATCAGACACAAAGGGAGTACCTCAGTACCAGTTCTCCTTCGGCATATCCAAATTTATGCAACTTGAGCCAAGTTTGAACATGGAAATGTTCAAATGTACCACCAGGTTCATCAGTGCATATCTTAAAAATGGCCTTTCCAAATCTCAGTTGTGACTGGGAAAACTCACCATATCCACATGCTTGCTTCAATTTTCTGCTAAGAAACCTGCTGATTTGCTTGAATTGAAAGTCCTGAGTGTTCTAGAGTGACCTACCTGTTTCTCCCGGGACTCCATCATCTCCAGGAAGTCCAGGTTCTCCAGTGGTTCCTTTTCTTGAAATCAGCTCCATTTCTCCGGGATCTCCCAGAGGTCCTCTCTCTCCTTGAGGTTCATGAGCAAAGCAAACAGAAGCACACAAGTGTCTTCTGTTGAAATAGTCCACTTCCAGTTTAGAAATCCACCCCCGATGATTTCCTGAACCACACTGAGGTTTGTGTACTGCACAATGTCAGCGTCACCAACTGATTGCCTAAAGGGTTGTCACCCACTGTCCAACCAGCACCCAGCCAATGCTTGTGAGATCCAGCCAACCAGTATCAATGTCATCAGTGAGTTAGGACAGGCTGGAAAAGCTGCGGGTCTTCCCTTGACCCAGAGATATGCGAATGGCTCATCTCCTATTGTTCAGTGCTCTCTTTTCCATGAGCTAGTCCCCGAAGGTTAGCGAAAAAGAGGAAGCTCCTCCACCAGATGGATTGGCAGTGGGTGCAACAATGGGCTCCCCTGTAACAACCATTGTGATGACTGAGCAGGACGGAGCAGCGCTTCCTTCTGTTGTCCGTAGCATTCTTATGGGTCAGCGCCAACCCAGCAGCACCAAACAACAGCAGTAGCCAACCCCTATCATTTTCCCTTCGCTAAAAAATAGCAGAAACCTTCCTACATGATACAAATGATCCTTACACATAAGCCCTTGGACCCGACCTAGCAGCATTCAAACAGAAAGACCTTGTGAACTGCTCCGAGCCACTGAAGCCCTATGGACTGGTTCTACTCCACAGCAGTAGTTCTTTTTTTTTGCGGGGGGGGAACCCCAAACAGTTAACTTCCTCAGCTTAGTTCACCACACAGTGACTCCCGAGTTGGTAGAATGGGTGCATAAAATAGAATATATTTAGACCTGAATTTCCCAAGCACTGTACAGGCATAGAAGTTTGCCAGACTGGCAAGAGCCCATGGATAATTCTAGAATTTTGTGAACTTGTTGTTAAACCATGGATAACTGTAATTCATCACTGACATTCACCCAACTCTTTCGTGTTCTTTTATTTTTAAATTGGGATAGCGATTTTGTGGGTTCTGCATATGCAAATAATGTGCATTCCAACTCAACTACCAGTAGAAAGATGACAGTTCAAACACACTCAGCCACACGGCAGAAGAAAGATGGAGCAATGAGTTCCTATACAGATTACAACCAGGAAACCCTCTGGAACAGTTTTATGTGATCACACAGGGTAGGGCCATGAATCAGCAGCGACTCAGTGGCAGCAGGTTTTAGTTTGATGAATGACACAGTAGCACAGTGGCATAATAATATATCAATCCATTCCTTGTCTAAGTTAATAAAGAATTGGGTTTTTTATTATACATAAATAATTTACTGACAAATAACACCAAAAAAATTGAAAAGTAGTATCAATTGATAAGGAAAAGTCATTTCAGTTAAATCTGAGGCTATTTCGCCAAAGAGTTTCAAGATAAGACCTGGTTTCTAAAAATCACTGAGAGTATGTTTTCATCAATGGATATAAAATGCTACTTTTGCTCATTGATGCCTTGAGGATAGGAGGTAAAATTCACACACAGTAGGAATGGACACAGACTTTGACCTCAGCGGTCTTTTCTTTCTTTGCTCCTGATGAAATGCTTTCTTTCTACAAAGGTTGGGCAAACCTGATTCATGGCCTGGATGTCAGTGGGCTCCTTTGAGTTCATGCGTGAGCACATACTACAGCTTGTGGACCAGATCAGGTCAAACACTGGATATTTATGATGATCTGTTTAATATATAACCTTGCTTTGATGTCTTCATGTTTTATGTCTATCATTTGTTGGTTATACTCTCATTTCATTACAGAATGATCTTGACACTGAAAGAGTTGAGGAAAACTATCAAAAGAAGACCAATTATCTCATGGACCAGAAACATCTGAAACACAAATGTCAGTGTTCATAAACAACAAAATCTCCCTGGGACACAGCTCTGTTCATTAGTTCACGTGTGGTTTACATAGACGATTGGTTACGTTCACGCCGTTGCAGCTGAGCCAAGGAGCTGCAGCAGAGACCAGCTGTTGTGAGGAACCATCAAACGGGTTCTGACTCTTAGGGACTGTGGTGGTCACGTGCTTATATTAATTTCATGATTGAGATGTAGCAGTGGAGTCTAGCCTGTTCATCTGGAGATAGCCATTGAGTAGCCATTGAGGCCTCCGTGTGGGCATGGCTTTCTCCTGAGACTTCTGGGAAATCTCTCGATATTTCCCTCATGGAGATGAGAAGCTATCTCCCCAGTTGTTGGGAGTTAGTCTCAGAGACGATGAATTACGGACAAGATGGCAGCGTTCAAGGAGCTGGAGGAGAAACCACATGGCCTTACCCTGATGGAACCAGACCTCTGAAACTGAAGAAGCCATGTGGAGAGCCCTGACAGCGCTGAGTTGCCTCTACCACCACTGGATGCTGTGGATGGACCCTGAGCCCTGGAAGTGAGGAGCCATGGGGAGATCCCTGCCAGCGCCAGGATTCTGCACCCACTGACCTGTGACTTTGTGAGTTGAAAGGAGACGTTATACAATGATATTGGGCATTTGGGCTAATACCAGACTTATGACTTTGAACTGGACTGGGTTGGGATGCTTTCTAAATGTCCTATTCCTCTTGTATATAAACCATACCCTTATATCCATATGCCTGTCTATGCATTTGTTTCTCTAGTCTACCCAGACTAACACAGGGACCCAGGCACAGCAGAAGGAAACACTGCCCAGTCCTGTGCCATGCTCACGGACATTGTCATATCTGAGCCCCTGGTTGCAGCCCCCATGTCAAACCATCTCCTTGAGGTGCTTTCTCTTTTCTTGATGACCTTCCACTTTGCCAAGGACGATGTCCTTTTTGGGAACTCCTGACACCGTGTCCAAAACATGTGAGGCAAATTCCCACCTATAAAGTCTAAGATATTTATTATTTTAATAGGAAATACGTGCCAACCATGACATGGTAGTCAGGGGCCAGGAGTCCTGTCTGTACCTTGTTGTCAATAGCCATCAGCGAAAGCAGGAAGAAGCAGCTGTTAACAATTTTTTTCTTTTACTAGAGTAATTCATACCTATGTTTTAGTATAGAGGATTGAAAATAAGGAAAAATCAAAGGTATTTGCTTAACATTCCAAAAGAAGTGCAATAGAAGAAATAGAAGCAGAAGAAATCCAAGCTACAGGATCATTTCTTTTTATGTCTCATGTATATAGGTTCATATCCTGATAGGTTGGGATAAAATACTCCAAACAGACAAATTGTACAATGCTGTTTTGTGCCCTTAGCTTACCTTTGGCACCTTTTGCCCCCTGATGTCCCACAAGACCGGGCCAGCCCTTCTCTCCTCGTTCTCCCTTTCTGCCAGCTCGTCCCTCTGGGCCAGGCCTTCCTCTCTCCCCAGGAAAACCTGAGACACCAGGCAGGCCCTGGGGTCCTTAGAAATGACAAGAAAGATGTTAGGGAAAACTTTGTCCTCTTTGTAATGCAAACCCCTGTCTGACTTTTTTTTGGAGTTTTTTTGTGGCATCACTACCCTGATGGGAGTAGGAAGCCCAGCTGCTGTTGGATTTGAACCGTCAACCCTGTGGACCCCAGTCCCCCATACAACCACTATGTCACCAGAGCTCAGCCCCCTGTCAGAGTTTTTATTGAAGACCAACAGCATGATCCAGGTGGCTGATTAATAAATAGTTCCACCCTCCCACTCAGGCCTTTTCAGTGTTCCCCTCGACAGACCAGAAGTGCAGATTCTCTGGTTTCAGAAAGCCTGATTCCATGCGCTTTCGGGAAATCAAAGCAGTGGTACATTAGCCTTGAATCTAGAACTTCACTGATTCTAGCTACCGAGTCCTTTGAGTAGAAGTGTTTATGGGCTTTATCCACCTTAACATATTTAACATCCTCACTATTCATTCCATTCACCTCCCCACCAAAGCTTTCTGGAAATTATAATACAGAGGACAGGAGAAGGAGACCAATATCAACCAGGGCTAGTGGTGCTCCTTGAGGATGGTCATAGATCAGACTCCATGGCAGGAGATGTCAAGATTATAAAACGAGAGGAGAAAATGCAGATGTACTACCCACCCTGGGGGCCTGGAAGGCCAGGTAGACCACCAACCCCAATGGGGCCTGGGAGCCCTGGCAGTCCTGGGAGCCCACTGGCCCCCTGATGTCCTGGGGCTCCAGGAAGACCCTTCATTCCAGCTGGTCCAGGAAAACCTTCATCCCCTCGCTGTCCCTTCCAGCCTGGGGCACCTGAGCAAAATCACAGTGATAAAGTAATGACCATGGATGAAGATGGGAAAACCAGTTAAATTCACAGGCAGGAATAACCTGTGCAGGACCTTGTCTATAAACAACAAATAGTATGTAATGGTTGTTAACAATAGCCACTTTGCTAGGTAAGCAGTGGTCAGGGAGTTGATCTGATTCCTGGTGGGGTCATCTGTATGGAGTGAAACAGCTACAGAAGTGTCTCAAGGGTTTCAAAGTCCTTTTGATACTCAAGGACCAGACCTGCCTTTTGGGGTGCCTCTGGGTGAATTTGAACTGCCAACCTGTTGGTTAGTAATCAGTCCAGCACTTGACCAACTGTGCCACTCAGGAATTCTCAGGGACACTCAGGGATTAAGCTCCATTAGTGGAAGGCTGTACTTTCCTGACTGTCATAGAAAGAAGGCTACTGAAGGTATGTTGATGAAGAGATAGGGTGTTTATAATACTTTTGAAAGTGGATAGCACAATATGATAAGATGGAATGAGTTATTGAATTGCATACTTAAGGAAGACTTAAGATGCAGATTTTCATCATATATAATTATCTACCACCATAAAAATTTTTAAGTAAACATGATTCACTTGAATAAATATTTGTAATAGTTTTTTTTCCTATTAGAACATGGATAGGGATAAGAAATAAACACACTGTATGCATTGTACTTTTAGGGGCAAATACAAAAACTCATAGAAGAAAATAGCTTTCCAGGTGCTTGCTGGAGACTGTTCACTGTGATGAGGGAACTGTAGAAATCAGAACGATGCCATCTAGTATTTCTGTTGCTGGAAAGGAGACAGGAGAGGCAGACTTTGTCCCCATCTTGTGTCAATCCTGTGTGAGTGCATACTCTTGGGTCAAATAAAAAGCAATCAGATTTAGTGAATCCCCTCTGATCAGAGTGGAGGGATAGGAATAGCCTTGCTATCAGACAGAGAGCATTATAAAGTGGATTATGGCAGATGTGGTGAGGTTAAAATGTAACACCCTATCATTTGATCTCCCTTTTGAACCATTTTAAGGTCATTTCAGTTTCTCATATTTTCTGCTTTCTCTTTGGTGGAGATTTGTATGTTTTATCTAGTCATTGCTCTTGGGTTGATTTGTTGGCTTTGTATGAATTTGTATTGTTTTGTATGATATTCTGTACATGAAATTCAGGATAGGGCGATCTACAGAGAGAGTAACTGGATGGGGGCACGGCAGGGGAGATGGGGAGCTAACATCCATGAGTCCGGAGAAGAAAGTATTCTGGAATTGATTGTGGTGACTGCACAAATCTTCCTATGTCTGAATGATTAAATTGTATGATATGTGACGTGCACGCCAATAAAAGTAGGTACTTAAAAAAAAAAAGGGAGCAGATTTCAATAGCAGAGACAGTCGTCTACAAGGGGAAGTGAAAGCCAAATTGGAAATAGCCTGCTGGTACCCTGCGTGGAGAGGCACGTCATGGGGTTCCTCTGATCCCATCTCCTTGTCCCACGGGACGTGGCAAGAGGTGACCCACCAGTCAGTCTGAAGCCTGCGGTGGTTTGTGTGGTGGTGTGTGCCGCTGGAAATTGTGCCACCCTAGCTCCAATACCAGCAGCTCATCCAAGTGGGACATCCACGTTTCCATGGGACTTTCGGAACAAGACAGACCAGAAAGAAAGGCCTGGTGACTCGCTTCTGAAAACTGGCCAGTGAAAGCCCAAGGGACCAAACAGTGATGATTGCTCATCCAAGTGCTGGAAGATGGGCCACCCCAAGTCAAGTTCACTCGACAGTGCTTGATAACCCCTCCCCCAGACAAAAGTAGATTTTCGGTGTGAGTGGGTGAGTGAGTGGCTGCAAGGCAGAGGTCCCCTGGCCTAGCCCCATCTTCTTCATCGCCATGGGCCAGGAAGGGGACGTTGGGAGCTGATGTGAACTGGCATGAAGCATATGCTGCTTGCTGTGCTGTCAGTGTCTCTGTTCCAGGAGTCTGGTGTCTCCCAGGAGGAGCTACGGAAGTGTGTGACAGCTGCTGGCACTCACCTGGAGTTCCTGGGGCCCCAGGGAGTCCTGGCTGGCCTGGGATCCCTGGAGCGCCTTGTTCACAGGAATGAGCAGCTGGGCCTGGGATGCCTGGAGACCCAGTCCTTCCCTCCCTGCCTTTAGGGCCCATAAGACCTGGAATTCCCAGACTGCCAGGAGACCCTGAAATGATACAACACATTCATGACTTTTAGGATGCAAAATTCTAGAGATGTCCCACAGTAATTGCTTGCAAATGCCGATAACAATGGGGGGGAGGGGGGGAGGAGTGGAAACATTCTGATCCTGGCTTGGGTGCTCCCGGGAGATGAACCTCCAAGTGGCTGTCTTTATTGTCAGCTGCAGTGAGCTCTGAGTGAATCAATGGCCCACCGGTTGCGAAGTGAGGTCTTTGATAAACCTAGGTGGGCAGTAAAGCCATTACCTGTGCAAGGCAAAATACTCGTGATTCTTTCTGCTTTTTAAAATATATATTTTTAGTCTTTTTTTTAATGTTTTATTTGTTTTGTTTTTTGGGGGGGGGCATCACTGCCCTCAGGTGGTAGGAATAGGAGGCCCAGCCTTGCTCCTGAAGAGTTCTGCTGGATTTGAACCTCCAACCCAGTGGGCTGCAGTCCCGCACACAACCACTCTGCCACTGGGGCTCAGTCCCAGTCTTTTTTTTTAATTAAAAGATTGGATTTTTTAAAAATCCTTTTATTGGGGGCTCGTACATACATACATACATATATTGTGCCAAGCACCTTCGCATGCCTGCTGCCATCATCATTCTCCAAATACCTGTTTTTCTACTTGAGCCCTTGATATCAGCTTTTTATCCTTTCTCCTCCCTCCCTAATCCCCCCTCCCCACCAACCCTCAATACTTTATACTTTATACATTATTATTATTATGTCTGCTTTTAAGTTGTGACCGGCTTCTCTCAGCTTTCTCCTGCACTTACAAACCCAGTGAGCTTTCACTTCGCAAGAGCATTTGTCCCCTGCCCTCTCAAATGTTTGTGGATTGGAAAGACAAAGACATCCAAAGAAATCTTAACTATCACTCCATCCCTTAATCTGGAAATGTATTTCTTTCCCAGCTCCTCACTGTATTTTGGCTGTGTACATATGAACACTAGGGTAGACATTCAGATGTTGAATGGACTGCCGATGTGACATGCTGGTCCTTGATTGTTTTCCATCTTGGTGTTATCTTTATAAATATGGCTTTCAGTCACTAAATGATGACGCACTCTTTGTGTGTCCCCAAACCCAAATGCCCTGTTGCCCAGTTCATTGTTGGCTCGTACGGATCCTGCAGGACAAAGAAGAACTGCTCCTGAGGTTTCCATGGCTGGAAATCTTGATGGAAGCAGTCTGCCTCATCTCTATCCTGGAGAGTTCCTGGTGGGTTCGAACCACTGACCTCAGGTTAGCAGCCCAATGCTCAACCTCTCACCAGGGCTTCCTTCTCTCTACATAGACTCACTGCCATCGAGTCGCTGTTGACTCTCAGTGACCCCACAGGGCAGAGTATAGCTGTCCTGGTGAGCCTGAGACTGACTGTTGAGAGGAGTAGGAAGTCCCGTCTTTCTCTGGAAGAGCAGTTGATGGTTTTGAACTGCATATCTTGTGGATTGCAGCCCAACAAGTAACCACGGCACCACCAGAGCCTCTCTTCTCTCTACATAGTACACATGAAACCAAAGGAATAATATATGTGCTTATGCAGGAGGCGGCTTCAAAATGGAATTAAAAATATCAGAACTCTTCCACACACCTTCTGAAACCACCTCACCTATCTGTTTTTTCCTCTTAACCTTGTTTCTGAACAGTCCTTGGAAGTGGACTCTAATACTACAAGGTCATCTTCATGGCTCTAGCCATTATTCCTTCATGAGAATGCATTTTCACAAACATCATCACTTTTACTTATATTCCTAGTCACTGCTCCTGTGTGTGTGTGTATGTGTATGTGTGTATTGACTGAGAAGCTCAGCTCCCTGAGGACAAGGATAATGGCTTATTTCCCATCTCCTTCCTGCTTACTCAGTGGGCTAGAGGATGCTGAATAAATACTGGCCCGTGCATTGATTGACAACAACAGGAACACTATTTGTCAGCATCTGTTCCAAGACTCCATCAGTGCTTGTGCAAAGTGCAGACTTTGGGTCTATCCCAGAACCGACAAATCAGAAGTTCAAAGCCTGGGGCCCAGACCACAGAGATTTCAGGGCTGCCTCCCACTCCTGCCCAGGATGAACTTGATATACACTGATTCTGTGTTGAGTTACTAACAGCATGAACAGCAGTTCAAACCCACTAGTGACTCCTTGGGCGAAACATGAGACTGTCTGGTCCCATATAGATTTACAAACTGGGAAACCCTTTTAAGGGACTAATAGAGGTTGGAATTGACCGGATGGCATGCAGTGGGACCTGCAGGACCAGACTGAGCTGAGTGAGCCCCAGTGAGTTGTCCTGCACTTGGCTTCAACCCATAAAAGTCCAAGGCAAACTCCGAGGTCCAGAGAGGCTTGGATGAAAATGGAACATTCTAGATTTAATACAAGTTGACCTAGACATTCTTTATTGGCTTCCCCAGGATATGGCCAGCTTCATGGACCCCACAAACAGCAAGAGTCTCCTACCTGCAGCCCCTGGCGGTCCTGGGTCACCTCGGGGTCCTTCCACTCCTGGTTCTCCTGCAGGGCCACTCTGTCCTGGAGGTCCTGGGGGCCCATAAGCAGGGTCACCTGGGGCTCCTTTCTGACCATTCATTCCAGGGAAGCCAGGAAGGCCTGGGGGCCCCAGAGGGGAAGCCCCCTTGTCCCCTTCAAAGCCTGGGTCTCCCATGTCACCACGAAAACCTATTCAATAACAACGGCAAAATTTTTATCGTTAAAAATCCAAATATAAAAAATTAATTGAAAATCCAAATATAGAGGCAGTATACTACTTTCGGGCAGGGAGTAGGGGCTGAGAGGGGGAAGGAAACATTTTTAGAAACACTAAAACTCTGAGTTTCTTAGTAGGCAATATCATTTACCACTGTTGACAGGAAAGTAAACTGTAACATCCTCTTTCCTATAAGCCCATAAAGCTTCTCTACTTGCTTTCATTCTCTGGGAAACATTCTGTCTGACCTGGGCTGTTTCTATAATGTAAGAGAGCGCCTGTGGCCTCTAATTCAGGCTTCAAAGTAGAAAGAAAAACCTGATAACTAATGAGATGAGCATAACTAAGATTTAGAAGCACAGCAAGGGGCCTCATCTCACTCAGAAGATTGTTTTCCCCATAACCCATGGGGCCATCTCCCGATGAAGGCCACCGGTTTTCAGAGGGAGTTAGAAGCTCCTGCCATCCGTGTACCAGAGCCGGAACACATTGCCCTTACCAGGTGGGCCTGGGGTCTTGGATGTTCCTGGTTTACCATGTCGGCCCTTTGGTCCGTCAAAACACCTTGGCCCAGGAGAGCCCTGGGTGCCGGGGAATCCCTTGGGACCTAAACGGGATTAACAGCAAAACAATGCCTCAATAAAACACAGACCAAGGGAGAGCAAGCTGGAAAGTCATAGGCTGGAGGAAGTGGCTAAGAGGGGCACAAAACTGCCTTGCAAGATGCTGAACGACCCGGCAAGGTCTACCGTTCGACGGCTTGCAAGGTGGTTCTGTACCACTCATGTACGATGTCCAAGGAACAACGCGGTAGAAACAGGAGACGTTATCCTTCCTTGCTGTCCTGTCAGCGCCCGCCCACAGCGGTCCCTTAGATAAAGGGACCAGATTTTAAGCAGGACACCATTGATGGGGGGTGGGGGGGTGGGGTGGGGGTGGCAGAGGGGATTTTTGATTTAAAATTTGGTCTATATGGAGCAACAAAAATTGTCATAGAATGCAAAAATAGTATTGTTGTCTACGTAATTTAATTTTAAAATGTCACGAGACATTGTTAAATTGTTAAAAAGCGCGATGTATGGTCACCTTACCCTTAGGCACAGCCCCAAACCCGCACCCACTGCCACCCAGCCGACTGTGACTCTGAGAGACGCTACATGGGGATTCTGAGGCCTTGTCAATCATTTACAAGCAGTCCCCGCATTTTCCTTCCAACCATCAACCTGGAGTCAGCGGCCCAGGGCGTTGCCTACAGACCAACTAGGGCTTCTTTTCACACATGACCCACCGGGAAAGAAAGAAATCAGCCTCATTTTACAACTCACACGACAGACCTGTCAGCGGAGAAGCGAACAGGGTCACGTCAAATTTGAGATTTGAAAAACTCATCCAGAGGATGATACGCCACGCCGAAGATGAGCGGATGCCACATCTATGAGCTGAGGCGCATGTTGTTCCAGACTCCCCCAAAGCCTTCTAAGGATGCTGAAAACCTCCCAGCCAGTCATCTGAAAATCTGCTGTCCTTGTGTCTGTCTCCGTAGGTCTCCTCCCAGCAGAGATGTGAATGGCAGGGTTTCTCATGGATCGTACCTGGAGGTCCATCAAGACCTGGAGGGCCTGGTCTCCCTGGGTAGGTCACGTTACATAAGATCGTATCACCTGGAATGAAAAACCAAAGTGGCGTTCAGGTAATTGGTGTGTAGCAAGACAATGACATTACTTTGACTCAAAAACATTTTCCTGCTATATATGTGGAAATCAAAAGCCAGGATCACAATCAAATGCCCCATAAACTATTTCCCACCCTGGATTTCTAGAGAAGCTGCCCTGAAATGCAAACTTCAACATTCAAACTTTGATGCATCATAAAATATCACAGGAAATAGTCAGCCCTGGGTTCAGAAACCTAGGTCCTGTTTGATCAACATGGGAGTTTTGACCTGCTCCATTTTTAACTTGGGTGGCCACCTGGTGGTTCCCCACTCCCAGAAGGTCACCATATTGATGATGGACACTCGATCAGCATAGCGCACTACAGTCCAGAACTCCTGGACTCAGGCGATCCTCCAGCGTCGACCTCCCGAGTAGCTGGGCACTACAGGCGCATGTCACCACACCCAGCCCTAGGTCCTGTTTGAACTTGGGAAATGGTACTAATGAGGAATGTGGTCTAATCTCCCCAAATCCAAACCCGCTACTACAGAGTCAACTCTCATTCATTCATAGGGTTGCTGGGCATCAATTGTAAGTCTTATAGCAGACACCTGCCTCGTCTTTCTCTCAATGCGTGGTTGATGGGTTTGACCGCCAACCTTGTAGTTAGCAGTCTAATCCTTACCCTCCATCTCTTTCTTATGATCTCAGAGTAGGTGAAGCTGTGGTTCATGTAGGCTAGACTCTTCTGTAGAAGAGTTTGTTCTTAGGTTTATCCTTTATCTTTTGCTACACACAAGAGCCGATGACTGTATGTTAGAGGATCACTTGAAAACTTTTAAGACCCTGGACTCTAGTCACAAACTAGGATGCAGAACATCCATTTTATGAACCGTATTATGCTTATTAACCAAGTTGTCCCATGAGACTATGGTCCTGAGCCTTCAATCTGGCAAACCAACCCCACAAGGGGTTTGGCAACATCTAAGAAGTGTCCATAGTTATGCACTTACATGCTTTGTTATATGCATGAAAATAGATGCAGTGCACACATAGTTGTATGTATGACATTTGGCTAAAGATAACATTTTTACTCATATATTTACACACATATATGCATGCCTATATACCATGTACATGATTTTTGGTGGTGATTATGAAAGCTTTTATGAAGGTGGGGAAAATGTGTAGCTAAGATTCAGACTCCCAGAGACCCTATAGGACAGAGTAGAACTTTCCCAGTGGATTTCTGAGTCTGTAATTCTTTCCAAGAACAATCAGCTTCATCTTTCTCAAGCAGAGTTGCTAATGGTTTCAAACTCCTGAACTTGTGGTTAGCAGTCCAACATGAAACCCCTTACTTGGCCAGGTCTGACTGTAGCTTCCAGAATTTCACTTGCATTTCTGCCACACAAACATTCACATTACCTCTCTGACCCTTCAGACCATCAAAGCCTCTTGTGCCTGGATGGCCAGGAGCTCCTGGTCTCCCTCTCTCTCCTGGTGGACCAGGAAATCCCAAACCTGGAGATCCCCTGGCTCCTTCTCTGCCCGGAGGTCCTGGTGGTCCAGGAAACCCTTGATCACCAGGGGTTGCATCTTCATGATCCCCCTGGAAATGAGTAATGTGTGAATCAATTTTCAACTTTAGAAAGCCCATGAACTCAATATCTCCAACTCCAATAGACAGCCCAGAAGGTAAACCAACTGCCCAAGAATCCAGTCAAGCTCATGATGGCGTCATGTATATCAGAGAACTGCTGTCTATACAGTTTTTGATGGTTAGTTTTTCCAAAGGTGGATCACCAGACCTTTCTCCCAAGCTACTGCTGGGTGGGGTCAAACTTCCCATATTTTAGTTACTAACTTGGCATGTTAGTCATCTGTACCTTCTAGAACTCTAGTTTATCACTGGCAATTAAAACTTAGAATAATTAACTTCCTTCTCCTTCAAGAATTTATCTATGATGAGACTTTCAAAAGTGCATGGAAAATTTTCATGGTCTTTTATTCCCTTTTCTCACAAACTTTCTGAAGACTCTTAGTCTACCCATAATCCACTGCCAGTGAGCCAGTTCTGATTCACAGTGGCTCTATAGGGCAGAGTAGAACTGTACCACAGGGCATCTGATGCTATACATCTTTAAGGAAGAAGACTGCTGATCTTTTGATTAGTAGCCCAGTGCTTAGCCAACTGAACCACCAGGCTCCTTTTTAAACATTGATTTATCTGTCATTCCAGTTTTTCTTCCACTCTTTTGAATACACCCACACAATAGAATACAAAATTGTATGTAAAACCACTATCACCAAACCTCTCCTATCAAAGATGATAAAGATAGAAATCAGGAAATCAAGGGAGGCGATAGACTTACAAATTGATACGTTCTTCTAGATTCGGAATTTGTCTCAGAAGGCACATGAATTCCATCACAGCCCTGAGTCTGTAGGGAACAAGCTAACCCGTGCTCTGACCTCCTGCTTGGGAACTTGACCTCAGGTTTACAGTCTAGCTCTGTCCTGCCAGGAATTTGAGTGTAGCCAGAACCCGATTGCCATGTTTGCTTCGCCTATACAAGCAAGTCAAAAACAAACTGCCTTTGAGGAGATTCCAACTCGTGGTGGTCCCATGGGTATCAGCATAGGGTCGGAGTGCACCTATGTTCCTTAAGAGTGTGTGGCTGTGACTTTTGGGGAAGTCATCACCAGACTTCTCCCAAGGTATTACTGATGTCTTCAAACCGTCAGTTGGTCAGTAGCTGAGCACATACCATTTTTGCCACCCAGCATTTGGCCTGGAAAAGTTACAAGGACCTACTTTGGCCATGGTTAAGAACTCTGGTAGCAGAGTGGCTACACGTTGGACTGCTCACTGTAAGGTCAGCAGCTCAAACCATCAGCTTCTCGTTGGGAGAAAGAATACGCTTCCTGTATCTACCAAGATTTACAATCCTGTGAATTGCTATGGGTCATAATCAACTTGATGCCAGTGGGAAAAAATAAAAACAGGGGTGCAAGCGGCAAACAGTTGGACGTTTGATCCAACCAAAGGCAATTCAAATGCTGGTTTAAATAGAAAAGCATCCAACCCGGCTTCTGTGACTTTGTAAGCATCATGCATTCCAAAGTGCCTCACACACACCAAAAAAAAAGAAAGAAAAGAAAAAGAAAAAGAAAATCCCCGATACCGGGTCATGTCTTGAATCCTTCCTTTACTCCCTTCCTTGCCTACACCTTACCTTTAATGGGTAGACTTTGGACTGTTAACCAGAGGTCAGTGGTTTTAAACCAACCAGCCTCTTTGTAGGAGAAAGATAAACCTGCCTCTCTCTTGGAAACCCCACTGAGAGTTACCATGAGTCAGAACCAACTTGCTGGCAGTGGATTTGGTTATGGTTTAACCTACATATCATTTCTACCCACACTGTGACTGAAAGGTAAGGCTATACTATTTATCAATGGCACTTCCCATTAGCAAAGTGGACTTGCATTAGTTGGGCCTTGTCTGTCTTGCTATAGCTGTTCAGGGGTTTCTTCCCTGGGGGAAGAACAGACTCGGATCCTCGGCACCTGTGCCCTGTGCTTCATTTGATAAGGCCAGCTAGGTCATTGTTTGACATCATGGGTGGCTTTTCAGAAACAATGGCACCAGAAGAGAATAAGCACTATGACAGCAAGAGAGTTTGGGGGCCAAGCCATAACACTGGGTTTTGTACCATGTCTTTGAAACCCATCCTTTTAATGCTCTGATTACAGCAACTGAACCCTTGGTCAACTGAGTTCAGAATGGCTTCTGTGGCCATGTAAGAAAGGACAAAGTTTGTGCAACAGAGCATTATACATACCGGGGGTCCTGGGTCTCCTCTTCCTCCAGCATGTCCATCCTGACCATCTTGTCCCTGTTGTCCCGGGAAACCTGGGGGTCCAGGAGGACCTCTTTCTCCTTTGTACCCTGAAAATAGAGGCCAGAAGATACCCCAGCTCCTATCAGCAAGGGGTGATGGAGGGAAAGGACTAGAAAAAAAGAGAGTGACCTTGATTCTGTTTATGTCATCAGCACGTACACTGAAAGTTTTGGTGGCCCCAAGCTCTCACAAAGACAGCCACACAAAAGTTGAAGGGAAGAATGGCAATTTCCAAATTCCATAAAATACTTTATTTGGCGTGGCAGCCATGTACTGTGGTGCCAATTTGATTAGGAGTGTCGGGGTGGAGTCTAGCCTATCAATCTGGAGATATCCAATGAGACCTCTGTGTGAGAATGGCTTTCTTTGAGAACTCTGGGAAATCTCACCATATTTCCCCTATGGAGATGAGAGCACATCAATTCATTCCCTGGGAGACGTTCTATTGACAAAACAAGATGGCAGGATGTTGATAGATCCTGAGTCCTGGAGGAGCGTACCAGAGAAGTCACATGGAGACTCCTGCCAGAGCTGAGATGCTTCTATTGCCACTGGATACACAAAACTCTCCACCCACTGGCCTGTGATTATCTTGGTATCATTGCACGTGCTTCGTGAGTCTGAAGTGGACTAGTGGATTGGTATAGGACATATGGACTAATATCAGCCTTATGGACTTGGACTGGACTGGACTGGGTTGAGATGCTTTCTCAATGTTTCATTTCTCTTGTTTATAAATCTCTCCCTTATATCCATATGCATGTTTATGAATTTGCTTCTCTAGTTTACCTGGACTAACACATTTGGGGAGAGCTTCTTTTCCCATTTTAATCATATTTGGTTTTGCTTTCCTAGCTGGAGTTGGGAATGAGTGTTTTCTTTCCTCTCTGGTTCTAAGAATTTAGAGCTGCCTGGGGCCATGTTCCTCACAGTCCAGTCAAAACCAGTCTGTGGCAGATGGTGCAATGAAACATGGAAGATGCTGGAACACCTTGCGGATGCCATCTGAGGCTCTGTACCCAGTTGTTCCCAGGGCCAACTTTGTGTCTTACCTTCTGAATTTGGTTTAGGTGAGTCAGCAAGTCCAAAATCTCTGACCCTCTCTTTTCCTTAAACTACTTCAAGGTGGACTTCTGTCCCTTATAAACTCAAATATTCCTGGCTGATACTATATATTGAAATACATCTGGCACATAACCACACCCCCCATCCAGGGGGAAGAACAGCAGAAACCAGAGGGGAAGGAAGATATTGGACAGTATGAGATTTGAAAATAATAACAATCTATAATCTATCAAGGGGACAGGAGGAATGGAGGGGAGGAGGAAAGGGGGAAAGAAAAGGAAGAGCTGATCCCAAGGGCTCAATGGAAAGTAAATTCATAGAAAAGAATAATGACAATAGTTGTACAAATATATTGGATACAATTGATATATGGATTGTAACAGAAGTGGTAAGAGCCCCCAATAAAGTGATTTTTTAAAAATGCAGCTGGCAAACAGTTGGCCAGTCTAAGGAGGTCATATTTCACACTCCAGTTCACCACAGTGAGAATTAGAGAGTCTGGCTAGAAGAGCAATTACATGCTCAAAGATTCAACGGGGAATTTGGGCTCCCCACCCATGAGATTCGACAATGGGCAGGCTTGTTTCTTTATACAATCTCAACCACCCTAGGTCTTGCCATTGAATTTGTCTGTGATCCCAGGGAGACAGACACAGGCATACATCCTTTGATTGTGCTTCACCTCTTTATGTTTACGGAATATTGTTCTTTTTACACATTAAGCATGTGTAACACCGCTAGGTTGAACAAGTTTATTACCTTTTCCTATTTGGGTAAATCTCTCACTAGTTCAAACCTTTTCAGAATGCTATTGTGTCCCTGAGAGACAAGTCTCTCTCTCTCTCTCTCTCTCTCTCTCTCTCTCACACACACACACACACACACACACACACACAGCCATCAACTTGATGCGGACTCATAGCAACCCAGTGAGACACAGTAGGACTGCCCCCGAGGGTTTCGTGTCTGAGACTGCCACTCTTTACAAGAGGAGAAAGGCTGCTTGCTCTTCCTTCCTTGGAGCCAAGGGTCATTTTGAACTTTTCACCTGGCAGTTCGTAGCCCAATGCATAACCACCACTCCATCAGAGCATAGGCTATAGTAGAATGTCCACCTTTGGTTTATAGTACAGTGCATGTACTTTTTACACGCATGCCAGAAAACAAAATATAAAGGTATACGAATGTACCTTTGCATGCACTAGGAAACACAAACATTTCCTGGGGCTCATTTTCCTGCACTATTCCCTGTGGTGGGGGTCAGAAATGAAACCTGCAGTGTCCCCCAGGCCTGTCTGTGTAAGAGGGTTGGTCATAGCAATGCAGGATGGACCCTGCAGCCTTTGTAAGGTGGCAGTGAGCCAGGTGATCATCGGACAGGCTCACCTTTAACTCTCCATACAACCATATCACCTTTTTCTCCTTTCCTGCCATGTGGTCCTGAGGGGCCAGACTTTCCCTGGGTGAAAAATGAGAAGAACAAATTAGCTTAACCTGTAACGGGTTCAGAGTTACTCACCCCGGTCTCTGATTCCTCTCTCCCTCTCGACCACATTCCTGGCTAAAGAGTCTGGTCTGATTCTGTAGGTCTTTTCCTGTTCCTGCCTTCTAAGATCCCATCTTGGTTACTGTGAAGTCCTCCTGACAAAATTGAGACTCTTGGACAGTGTGTTTAAAAAATGGTGGCATTTCAATAAGGTCTATTCCTGAGTTAAGAGAAACATACCAACATCCATTTCCTGGTTTGGGCAAGGCGCTATGGTGACTAAGGTATTATCCGGGGGGAGGCAGGGAGCAGGGTATGTGGGAACTTTCGGTGTGGTTTGAGCAGCTTCTTGCAAGCTTTAAACTATCTCCAAATAAAAAGCTCAGAGTTGTTTTAAATGAAATTATCTTGGGTTTTTTCCTTATCAAATTGGGAGGGAAAAGATGGACTCTATTTAGCAACGGGTGTAGCCATTGGAGCTAAAGAGAGAGGTGAAGGATGAGAGGTGAGAGGACCGTAATGTTGGCATGAGCTGATGAGAAAATAAAAATCTCTGCTGTTACTAATGCATCTCCCCTGGACCACAAGGAGACCACTTTAGATGAATGGGCTGCCCCCACTTTGGTCTCAGTGTTACAGAGACTGGACTATTTGGGCCATGGTTTTTGAAGTGGTAGACTTCAAAACCAAGACCTTGGTACCTTGGAGCAATAAATGCCCCCGCCCAGAGAGTCTGAGCCGTTTATCAAAAACACTGGTGTCACAGAAGTTATGATGCTTTGTTCCCCTCTCTAGACCAGATCACATTTACCGGTCAGATAGAGACAAGGGTGGGGCCTCAGTCACCTGCAGGTTTGAAACGGAATTCAGCTCTGTGCTAGGCTAATCAACCATTTAAGCACAAAAGGGTAGCGTGTCCCAAGGACAAAATTCAAGGGTTAGGGCGAGAGGAGGAATGGAACCAGGAAACACAGAGAGGAAATAGGATGAGAGCTGTTCCGCTGAGAGAATCGCCATGGGAGAGCTGAAGCAAACTGTCTATGCAAGTTGTCTGTGAAATGGTCCATCTGTTCTGTAAATCTTCAGCTAACTCATAATATTTTTTTAAAAGTTTAAGAAATAGCTGTGATTTGGGGTCATTAAAATGCGCAGAGTTTCAAAATATACCATATAGAATACGGACTTAAGGCTATTCAGTTGGTTCTGACTCTTCGTAGACATCAATTCTATACCTTCTGCCCCAGCTCACCAGAAACACGGATGAGCACTACTCACCGGTGTGCCCGGCAGTCCTGCCGCACCAGGAGGGCCTGGGTCACCTTTTCTTCCAAGCCAGCCAGGGAGTCCCATGTCGCCTTTACTGCCCTGCCTCCCAGGGAGTCCAGGGGGACCCGGGGGACCCATGGGACCAGGCTCACAGGCACAGAGCCCTTCATTTCCTAGGCAGGAGGGAAGCATGTAGGTCCATCATGTCTTCTGAATAAAATCCACAATAGGGACTTTACTGTATCCATAACCAATCTTTAAGGGGAGTGGGGATGACAGGGACCTGCTGTGAGTGATTCTTATTAAACAATTGATAGGCCTTGCTTCTGTCTACCAGGGGGCAGTGGGTAAAGGGTTTCTAGGCAAATAAAGTATTTCATTTCTAATAAATCCATTCTGAGAAATCCTTGGGCAAACATGCATATCTACTTCTACTGGAGTGCTTAAAAAATAAAGCCTCCTATGTGTTACACATTTTTTAAGTTTCTTACTTTGTTTTTAGTGAAGATACACCAACAAAAATAGAGTCTGAAATTAGGTTAGAACAGAAACTCTGAACCATTAAAGTGACAAGGATTAGTTATCACATTCCATGTTGCCCACCCACTGCAATCGACTCAATTCTGACTCTCAGTGCCCAACAGGAAAGAGTTGATCTGCCCCTTTGGGTTTCAGAGATTTTAAAAATCTTTATGGGAGCAGACGGCCTCTTCTTTCTCCTTCAGCAAGTGGATTCAAACCACTGACCCTGCAGTTAGCAGTTCAATGCTATGCCACCAGGAGCCCTACAGGGATGTTACAGTTCCAGTGATAATCCATGACAAGGCATTCCATAATCCTTAGGGATTTTCATCTACAATAAATTAAACTTGTTTTTCACCAGAGTGAAACTGTTGGCCTGTATAGTCTCACATCACCTGGTGCGGTCAGCAGTTCAAACTCACAGCAGCTCTGTAGAGAAGGAGGTGGCCCTCTGCTTCAGTAAAGACTCAAACAAAACACTCCTTGCCCTCGTGTCCATTTTGACTCACGGGGACCCTATAGGAAAGAGCAGACCTACCCCACAGCGTTTCTGGGGAAGCAGATGGCCTCTTCTTCTGGTAGCTTTTAAGGCATAGAGATTAGAGCCTTGGGCGCCCCATGGGGAAGTTCTCCTCTGCCTTATCAGGTGGTTCTGAGCTGGAATCTACTCCCTAGCCCACAACGATGACATCCACCTGACTCGGGGAATCAAAGAGGAGTCAGGTGTGAACCTTAGTGTAGATGATAGTCTTTAGTAAATAATGACGTGTCCACTTTGATCGATCAATTGTACCGAATATGTACAGACATGCAAGATGTCTACCATTGGGAAAGAAAAACATGAAAAATGGGGGGGGGGCCCTATGGGAGCTCTCTCTAGTTCCTACACAATTTTTATGAAACCCAAAACTGTTATTTAAAATAAAGTTTTTTTAAAAAGAGACTAACCAATTTAGAGTGAAGCAATATAAGACTCTGGGCATATGATACTTATCATATTGCGTTGGGTCAATCAGCTGTGTAATCAGCTCTTTAATGTGCTGAAAAGCAGGGTTGTTACTTTGAGGACTAAAGTGCCCCTGACTCAAACCATGGTATGTTCAATGGCCTCATATGCATGTGAAAGTTGAACATTGAATAAGGCAGACCAAAGAAAAATGGGTGCATTTCGATTATGGTGCTGGTGAACAATACTGAACATGGACTGCCAAAAGAATAAAAACAAATATGCTTTGGAAGAAATATAACTAGAATGGTCCTTAGCAAGGATGATGACCCTTCATCTCACATACTTTGGATATGTTATTAGGAGTGGCCAGTTCCTGGAGAAGGGCATCATGTGTGGAAAAGTAGAGGGGGAGAAAAAAAAAAGATAAAATAAGGTGGATTGACCCAGTGGGCTCAAACAAACACAATTGTGAAGCCAGCATGGTGCCAGGCAATGTTTTGCTATGTTTTACATGGGGTCTCTATGGACCTGAACCGACTCAGCAGCACCTTAACCACAAAGAGGATCCCACAGAGAGAGACAGAGGTAAAATACCAAGACGACCCTGAGTCTGCTGTAATCAAAGAATCATGAGGACCTGATGAGAGACGTCAGTCTTGAGAGAAATTCAGGAGCATGTGAGCGACTCCTTCCATGGCTTTAGAGGAGGATCTGTGTTTTCTGAGGAGGTTTAACCAGATCATAAGCGCAGAGCATTGCTGTTGGGGGCCACGGTGGTGAACGACAACTCTTCAACATCTGCCACATCATCCACTTTATCACACGTCTTCAAACCTACCATAGGTGACTGCCTTCTAGAAATCCCACCCTGGATGCAGACTTGCCTTTTTCTCCTTTGGAGCCTCTTCTTCCGGGAGGACCCGCCTTGCCTTTCAGTCCTGGTGGTCCAGGGTTTCCAACATGGCAATATACCACTTTACGGTGTAGAAGGGGTGGACAGAGAGAATCCCATTATTGTTGTTGTTGTTGTTGTTGTTATTTAAGACTCTCTTCTCTAGGATAAGTCCCAGTGACTCTCGTACCTACATTGTCTTCCCTACATTCCTTTCTTCCCCTCTGTCTAGCTTTTGTTCCTCTGATCGCTGACCATCAATATGAATAGTTCATACATGTATTCAGCCACACAGCTGCTGCCATAACTGCGTATAACACCATTCCTCAGCTCCATTGACTGAATTCCAGGGGGGTGCAGAACAAAGTCATGGGACACAAAACCAAGAAGCAAAACCCACAAGCCAGCTTTAAAAAGACCACTGTGGCCAGGGTATGTCAAGAAGCTTCTTGCCTCCTCAAGGAATGACCATGAGCTCATGAGGCAAGCCTAAATCAGGGTGCTTTAAATGCAAAATTCCAGGCACTTCTGTGATGGGAGACAAAACATAAACCACAGATTCAACCCTGGCTCCAAAACTCGTGAAAAACAAACAGACAAACACAATCAGACAGGAAACGGGTATACTACAGCGATGGAAGCTCACAGGACAAAGGGAAGGGATGAAGCTGCTGTAGGAGCAGGCAGCATTGTCAAAGCCGTGCAGACCTCGGGGAGCTGGGTGCTCGCCTGGCTGGGGGAGCAGCGGTGCTTTGCACACCGCATCTGTCTCTTCTCTTATTTGCCCCTCTCTGACTCTGCAACAAGTCTGCATCGCTAGTTCTTCCTTGTTCTAGCTGGGCATTATCTCGGGACTTCCTGAACACTGCCCTTCGCGCTTACACTCCCATCCAAGTACCTCCACAGGCCTCCATGGTCATACCAGTCCAAGCTTGATGGATCCATTTGTAAAAACAGATTTCATGACTCATTTTGCACACGACACATTATCAACATTATGTCACATCAATACCACATGCACAGCAACATCAACTGCATCATACGTGCTAAGGAATATGAAATAGGAGGATCAGGTTACCTTCTGATCCTGGGGGTCCCTGCATCCCTGGTGCGCCGGGCAAGCCAGGGGGTCCCGGGTTCCCTGGCTTCCCTGGAGCTGAGTCGGCTCTCGCAGGAACACCGGCTGTCCCTGGAGGGCCCGGATAACCGGGAAACCCTTGGGGTCCAGGGGGTCCCTTCATACCTCCAAGAGAAACCAATCATGAAAACCTTGCAGACTATGAATAGTAAGCTTTTGTGAAGAAGAAAGCAACATCCATGGCCTTCCTTAGACCACAGAACTAATTTTTGTTGCTTGTTTTTAACAGTTTCATTGGCACAGCATGTACAAATCGTGTGATTCAATAGTTCCATCACATGAAGAAGGGTTGCACAGTCATCACCACAACCAAGCTTGGGACATTTTCTTCTTTCTTGTCTTTACTGATATTAAAGGTCCCTTTCTTTCCCTTTCCACCCCCGATCTCCCCAGTCATACGCCCAAGGAACCATTGATCCAGTTACCATCTCTATAGCTTTACCTACCTTGAATTGCATATACAGAAAAACATACAAAACAATAACAATAACCAAGTCCAACAGAGAAAACCTCGACTGAAAAGAAATCAGAAGATACTTATAAGGAGAACAAACTTACAAGGGCTGAAGAAGGAGAGGAAATGGGAAGGTGCTCAATGTTAGCACAACTGCATCTGTAGTAGCGCACCTTCCGATGCGCTCTGCATGGCAGCTGGGTGAGGGGCCCCTCCCACTCCTGACAGTGTCTATGGATTTAGAGTGACCTTATCCCAAGGTCGTATGGCATCAAGTGGATGGTCTTCTCCCTTTCCCCCTTCTTGAGGGTGTGGCCCCAGCAGAGGTGATGTCTCTTTTTCAATGTGGTTCTTACGATGAGCTGCTAAGGGGGTCCCTGGATGCTTATATGAGGCATATAAGATCAAGCCTTGCATCTTCAGTCATAAGACTATTTTAGGGTGCAGTAATAGGATCCCAGTGGTGCTTTTCGGTAAGCACAGTCCTATCCTGCTCCCCACAAGCTCAGTGACTGAAATGCTCAAACCCCTCCCAGGGAGAAGAACAAGGAGGCATCAGGTCCTTTGTGGACAGGCAGCCTCGGAAACCCCAATAGAATTGCTATGTGTTGGAATGAACTCGATGGCAGTGACTTGTGTTTTCTCTTGTTGAAAGGTGAGAGTGATGAGTACCTGGGCATGTTATCAAGAGGAATAGTCCCCAGACAGGGACATCATACATGATAAAGTAGGGGGCAGCAAAAAGAAGGAGGGCCTCAAAGAGATGGGTTGATGTGGCTTGTACAATGGGCTCAGACACAGTAATGATTGCAAGGCTGGCGCAGGACCGGACAGCGTTTGGTTCCTTTGCTCGCCAGGTGGCTATGGGTCAGAATCACATCAGTGACACCTGATGACAACAGAACACTCACTTAGGTGATCTCCACAGAGCTAGGGATGAGAGCCACAGTGGGGATGACTATGGGGGTGCGGGGGGGGGGAATACATGCTTACCTGTTCGAGTTTCCCCTGGTCTACCTGAAACACCTGGGGGGCCAGGGGGGCCAACTGCTCCCATTTCTCCATAGAGCCCAGGGTACCCTGGATCCCCTGGAGGGCCTGCCAAAGATAATTCACATAGAGATCAGATGGGGAAGTAGACAGAGACGTGTTGCAGTGCACAATTTGTGGGGATTCATAACGTGTAACTAGATAGCCTTTCGCAGTGGTCCTTTGCATGCATTTTACCCCATTTTAAATGGATTCTCTAAGGTCTGGACCTCTCCTCTGTGTCTCTTCTGCAGACACATAAACTTGGAATAGAAGTGGTCAAAGGGTTAGTGCACTCGACTATTAGTGGAAAGACAGGAAGTGCTGGTGGATGCAGAGGGGATCTACTTCCAAACAAATCAGCAGTCCCCAATGGAAACCCTGAATTATGGGATAGAAAACATGAGTCGGCATTGACTTGGTAGTGTGTTGATTTTTCTTGACACCACTATTTTGTGGTAGGGGTCAGTCAAATGGCTTTAGACTATCCCCTCTTTTTTGAGTATTCAAATGAGGATCTAATACCAAGGGCTTAGGTAGAAAGAAAATGTTTTGAGAATGATGATGGTGACACATGTACAAATGTGCATTGCCTACAATGGATTTATATGTGAATTGTGATAAGAGTTGTATGAGCCCACAATAAAATGATTTTAAAAAAGAGTCACTCTGAAAATTGACATGCCAGTAGCTCCTGTACATAGCTTACCTACTAAAATAAAACTTGGTATTTTGTACAATCCTATCCCATACAGAGTCACAGCCTTAGAAACCCACGTAGGGCACTTCGACCATGTCCTGGAGAGGCACTCTGAGTTGGAATCAACTCCATAGAGTGAGCTTGGAGTTTATGCCCCTTGAAACACGCCAGAGTCCCATCTCTACATGCACAGGAGTCATGACCTACTCATGGTCAGATTCAGGGATTGAGTCTTTCTAGTGTGCACACAAGAGGCTATGCGCTCCAGTCAAGATATACAACCTCAGACATCCTTCAGAGGGTTGCTGTGAGTTGAACTAGGTGGGGTCAAAGGGGCCTTGGGGTTTAGTGTGAAAGTTAAGGAAACACTGGAACATATTCATCTGCAGGGTCCACTCAAACTGGATGTCTGCATCATGTATGAAGGAACCCAAGGGAGCACACACCTTTGAGTGGAACAGGTGGAGTCAGCACAACACCTGGTGGTCCTGGGTGTCCACGGTCTCCGGGATCCCCCTGAAACCATCATTGTAAGATGAACAGTACTCTCAAATTAAATCAGCAGCAGACAGGCCATAGCTAGGCCACGAGTGTGTTTATATAAGTAATAAATATTGTAGGTTGGGTAGGAAAATGAATGGCTTCTGGGCTCCTAGGGGAAGAACAGTACATTCGCCTTCAACCTGTCAGACTACCCTGACCAGCTGACAGTCCCCATGCTCTTAAATCACATACCTCTGATGCCATTGAGTGCCTTCACTGTGTTCTGAGCATGCCCCTCTTATGTTGGCACCTCAGGACAAATAGCTAGCTTATTCATCTGGGGAGTTCTCAATCTAGGTTTTATTGTAGCAGCCCACATTGCCCCTCCTTCCTTATGCCCAGAATGCTCCCTTGGCTTTTCTGAGTGTATGCTCCATCTGGGAGTACAGAGTGGTCAGGGAAGAGGAAAACATTCAGTCATGGTACAAGCAGGAGATCTCAAAGGTGTCCTTCATTTCTTACAAAAAGTTGTTAAAAATAAACACAACTGAACCCAAAAGAACTCAAACATGTTGACATGTACAATTCAGTGACACGGATTACATATCTCACATGGTGCAAATGGTCCCAACCTCCTCTTCCAAACTATTCCTCCCCATACTTCCTTGCTACCTAATGTTTCCAGTTGCTGTTGCCTATTGGGTCTCAGTATAGATGGTTTTTTAAATGAGCATCATGCTATGGGCAGCATTCTTAGCTAATGAAGCCCCCTGTGAGAAAGGAGAGGTGGTTGGCTTCTGTTCAGATTTACAGCCTTGGAAACCCCAGGGGCAGCTCTGCTCAGCCCCGTGGAGCTGATGGGAGTCAGAGTTAGTTCCATGGCAGCAGGTTTGGTTTCAAGTACTTTGGTTGTATTGCTTGGTGTCAAGGAGCCACCAAGGGATAATTTTGGCTTGAGGTTTAAAGATGATCGCAGGCCAATCATTTTGGGATGTTTCTTGTCTCTGGTGGTTCTAGAAACTCTAGATCCCATTAAGAATTAGAAATTCTACTCCATATTCTCTCCTTTTTAATCGGGATTCTTCTACAGGATTGTTCATCAAGGCTTCCTGCTCCCTCCTCCCACCCCCCAGTCCCTTTCTCCTTCTCCTTCGTCCTCCTCTTCCTCCCTTCCTTCTCCTCCTCCTCTCTCCTTTCCCTTCTTTCCACTCTCTCTCTCCACCAAAATAGAAATATTTGTTTTCCTGTCTTCACTAGCCGTCCAACCATTAGCGTCTGTCTTATCCCTCAGACTAGATGCTCCTTGAAAGTGTGTGGAACCTGGCTTCCATCTAAGACAGCAGTTCTTAACCTGTGGGTTGTGACCCCTTTGGGAGTCTAATGACCCTTTCACAGGAATTGCCTAAGACCATCGGAAACCATTATTTCTTATGGTCTAAAGACCTGAGACACTGCTCCTCTATTCATCTCCAGGAGGATATGCTGCTCACAGGCAGATATGCTGATCTGGTGAGAAAGAAGCTATCCCTACCCCTCACTGACATTGGCTTTATAGGCACATTGTCACAAAATGTAGCAATGTAGTTTACAGTTGTTCTATTAAGACTTACCTATGCTATACCATGTTTCCAGGTAAAATTTATTTGTAAACAGAAATAAATATTCCATAATCTGTAGTTATACATTGTATTTGTGATTAATCACTGTGCTTTTGTTATATTCAATTTGTAACAATGAAAATGCATCCTGCATATCAGGTATCTACATAGCGATTTATCATGGTAGCAAATGATAGTTATGAAGTAGCAACAAAAATAATGTTATGGGGGGGGGGGGTCACCACAACAGGCGGAACTGTACTACAGGGTCGCAACGCGAGGAAGATGGAGAATAGCTGTTCTAAGGCTTCTTTTCTTTTCTCCTGACCTCTCCATAAGTGTCACAACCTCCTCCTCAACCTCCGCCATGAGCCTCTCTGCCCTATTTTCTCTCTGTGAAGGTCGACTGACCTTTCTGTGCACCAGCCCTGGGCTCTGCCATCCTGCTGGCTCCATTGCTCCCCGTGGCTCCTCTCCTCCCCAGAAGCTCCCTGATGGATGGCCTCTCTCATCCACTGACCGGGTGTCAACCCCCAGGGTGCCCTCAGCAGAGGCTCCCCACCCCCCACCCTCAGTCACAGTGGCTTTCCTCATTTGTAAACTCAATACTAGCCTCTTTCTATTCAGTTTCTTAAGCCTTCACTACTGTTCACCTCTTTAAGAATCATTCTTGAATT
>PVJH01016866.1:0-49363 GCA_004026705.1 Nesogale talazaci | reverse complement strand
GAAGGAGGTCCTCAAGTACATGGATCAAAGCAGTGCCTACAGCTAGGGGCTAGAGCCTGGGAACCAGGATGGGCACGTGGTGGTTCATTGTGCTGTGCCTTGAGATAGAACTCAAAGGCTGGCACCTCACAGCTAGCCACAAAGCACTTTAATAATCCACCAGAAGATGAAACAGCTCACTTGGTGCAGTATTAAAGGATCTACTCTTCAAATTTTGTAGTGTTCTGCTACAGATGTCACAAAATTCAGTGGTGTTTATTTTGATATTCCCACTGCAACTTGTTATGAGTGCTGCATGAAATGGTTTCTCTCACAGAATGCTAAAATAGCAGAAAGTCTAGACAAACATAGTTTGAGAAGCAGGATAGATTGCACTAGAATCTGCCATGTTTGAAGGATAGTTTTTCTACTCTTGGCCCCACTGCAATCTTTGAATTGAATTTATCCCCGACATTCAATATGTCACTTTAAAATAATTAACAGTAAATAGTAGGACACCGTCAGAGCCTGATGTGTTCTCTGAAGGTGTTATATATGGGAAATAAGAACAATTACATGGATGTTCATTAAGTGAAATATTTTATTACATTTACAACTCTGAGTCAATAGGTGAAACTCAGGACATGATTTGAATTGATAAAGGTTTTATTCGAGCATACTTTGTAGTTTGCTTGTAGATCTTTTTTTTTTTTTGCACTACTGCCATAGAGTTAAGTAGCTGTGACATAATTATTATCTAAAAAGTCTACATTGTTTAAAGTATGGATTTTGAGTTTGCTGTTCATTGTCCAGGGTCATTCTGTTCAAACCCCTTATGAATATGATTGTTCCCTAGATCTTTATAGGATTAGATTTCTATTACATTTGCACTTCTTTTCTATTCTTGGTGACAATATTTATACAACCAGCAGATATTTTTTTTACCTCAAATTTTATTTTATCTTCCTCATTAATAGTTATGCTGCCATATAATTAACATTTTATTTAAACTAATGGCTTAATCACATCAATAAAAGTTGAATAATCATCACTATTTGAGCTCTGACACTGTCCTCTCTTTTGGATTTGTATTATACTAATTACAATCCTTGGATTGCACAGGTTGGTGTTCTTCCATGTGGACTCACTTAGATGTCTGCGTGTTTGAAAACAAACCTAAAAGAACTCAGATGTTTTCTCTTAACCAGGCCCCATTTAGTTCAATTGATATGTGAAGCACAGTTCTACATTGTTGGACACTTTAACATGGTGCTAATATCTGTTGTCCTCCTTTTCCCTCTCTGCTGTTTGAGTTTGTACGTGTGAGCTTCATCTTGAGAGATTTGTCAGTTTCTGAAAGTTCATCTTGCTTATGTTAAGCCAGATTTTCTTGAGAAATAATATAAGGGGGACTCGAATAGAAATGAAATAAGAAGTAATTTTATATCAAGGGGCATATCAGCCTATTTCAGTTCAAACCCTACATGAAACACTATTTCAAATCCTCTTCATACTGGCATAGCTGCACACCAAATATGTTCAATAGTGAAGCAGAAGCAAGATCAGAGTCTGATGGGTAGACAGCATTGTGGAGTCTAGGTGGTAAGAACTTGCAGGGCACAAACAGCTCCTGGGATTGACAGTCCACATGGAGTTGCTTTTCGAAGCAGACACAGAATCCAAGCAAGGATCAGAATCCAAGCAAGGATCAAGGCAAACGGGAAGAGAGAGACAATTTTCCAGTGTCTCTCTTATAAAACTACCACAGCTCTAAGGGGGCATCATCAGGCTGTCAAAGATTAATAGGTTGGACTCTACCCTTGCTTTTAACTATCACATGGTTCATTCCTACTATTATTGGCATTAATGAAAAGGTCAAGGAGTGGAATCTTTTTTCCTCCCAAATGTCAATTTCTAGCATGCTATCAAGTCTACTCATATTTTATACTGTCAGAAAATTGGGAAATCTAGACACCAGAAATCGCTACACCTGGGTCTGACATTATTTTTTTTCTTTATAACAGGCCATGATGTTTTATATACTTGAATAGGAATGTAAATTTTCCCCAACTTATCTAAAACTTGAGGTGTTCCAGTGTCTCAATGAATGATTCACAGAACACCATGTGTGTAGTCTTGGTACATCATGAGGAAGATGCCTTTCAGGGAACAAGTATAGAATATGCTATCTTGGCTTTGCCAAACTCTTTCTCACCGAATCTAGTTTTCCTTTGTCAATATTTTCCCAGTTAAACTTAATTTAAATACAAAATCTGGAATTGAAATAAGTTTGCTATTAATTTTAACCCTTGTTTCCTGGAATTTGTTTTGGTGACATTTTTATTCTTCAGGTTATCTGCATTTATTTAAATAACTTGTGTCATGAATAATCAAGCCTGGAAATTTATGCCAAATCAAGTTTATTACAGAGGAAAGAATTATGAGATCAAATTCAACGGTTTGAAACCAAAGTACATTTAGGCAGTGATTTGTTCCCTCCAGAGGCTGCAGGCAGAGGAGAGCTCTTCCCAGCTGGAAGCAATTTCTCAAGACGTGTGGAGCAGGAGCACACTCTTCAGTTGCTGTGCTGGAGCAGTGTGCTGGGGTCACCCCAAATCACAGTGGACACTACTACCTCAGTGAAAAGTCAACATGACTGGCCCTTCAGGTTAAGATGTGGGGCATGGAGCATGTGTGTCTCAGGAGATTGCACTTCTGAGGACAGATGAACAGGATGCAGTTCCCTAACTTGGGTGGGGCCGGCAGACCCAACACTACTTCTGTAGAACCCACGGGTCGTTATTGAACAGTTACCCTCACTTTTCAGCAGGCCTTGTATAGCCAAGCAGTGTTTTACAGATTATGGTATCTTTAGACACTGTTTTTTCAAAGTTCACGAGCTCTACCATCGGCCACACTGAAGGATTCGATGTTGACACTTCACGAAGGGGACTGGGCTTTATCTCAGACTCACCTGCAGTAGATTTTAGGGATTGCTATACTTCCTGAGCCTTAAGGCTGAAATACTCAAGTGTGAAAAGAAGCTGATAATTGCTGTCCCTTTGCTATGAGGGGGCCCATTGTTCATGTAAATGGTGCCCAGTCACTTACGAGTTAAATCTGCACATGTCAAAAATTCAGGTATTTCAATCTGCAACCTATCTATAATTGTAGAATTTCTTTTTCCCAATAATGTTTGGAATTTTATAACCTTGGCTAAATTGATTAATAGTTTTACCTTCTGTCTCATGGGGATATTTTTAAATGTTCTCTATTATAAAGTGATAATAATATTCCTAAAGTGAACCAAAGACCCTCGATATAAGCCATAGATAGAAAACCATAGGTACAAACCATAGATACATGAATTAATTTGGGACTTCCATTTAACTGCAGCCCTAACCTAAAAACAGCTCATTCTTATGAGTCTGTCCTATTTGATAGTACTCCTCATGAAGGGATCACTGAATATACAGGTACTATAATAAAGTGTGGTTAAAAAAAAAAAATTGGATGATGCCTGCTTGAAAGAGCAGGGCATGTTGAGGGAAAATGAAAAAAAAAGGCTAACATTTGGGGTCTTAAAGACTTGTCTAAATAAAAGTTACCATTTAAATGAGACCACAACTAAATCTTAATGAAAGAAGTATGCCAGCCTATGTGATTGTAAATAATACAATCAAAGTCTGAAAGGAGAAAAGTATCAGAGCTTAAATTGTAAGTACCCCATTTGCGGAAGACTGTGGGTGACTGTGGAATCCCACAATCCTTTTGTAGCTTCCTCACCTGGATGCAGTTGCTGGAGAAATCCCCTCTACTCCTAGTCCAGGGATGTGTGTAGCCTCTCTATCAGACAAAGTATTGTAGAGTCAGTTGTGAAAAAATATAGTTAGGTTAAAGAGAGTACCTTATCATTTTTCTTACCTGTAAGCATTTTAAAATCTCCATTTTAAATTATTTCTGCTTTCTCTTTGTTTGAGTTTTTCCTTGGTTCCCTTCTCCTTGTTATTGTTTATCTACGTTGCTTGCTCTGTTTTTGTGTTCTGTATGACTTTCAGTATTTGAAATCCAGAATATGTAAATCTATTAAAGACAATAACTAGACTAACATTTACCTAAAGAAATAACAGGGGAGATTTGGAGGACATAAGGCATTAACAAAAAGTACTATAAAAATAATGTGATTTAATGGATAGTGGTGTGGATAGCCTTCTTAATAATTCTTAATATTATTTATATCTTATTTTTGATATGTGAAGTAAATGTTAAGGAACGTAATAAACATAAAATACAATACTCAAAACAGGAGCATCATATATGTCCTGCTAGTTCAGGGATTCAGCAGTGACTCTGTAAGAAAAAACAGGCAATGTTCTCCTGCAAAGATGACACCTTGCAAGGCCTGTGAGGCATTGCTATTCTGTGCTATGCAATGGCTGTGAGGTGGAACAGACTGCAGAGCAGTGAGGACATACCCACACAGAAAAAGACATGAAGGGTCCACATACTCAGCTACTTGCTCAGTGCAATTTAAAGTGAAAAATTTCATATATTGCGAAACACACATATTCAATATCAGAAAAGGGAATTGTATTAGAGGCTAAATTCTAAGTGCCTTGTTTGAATGAGGCTTTGCATGACAACAAAAACTCGAAATTCATTTGCAAAGTCCCAGGTAGAATCCTCCTCCATTGAACTCCCTTACACCATTAAGCGGGCTGTGAACAGTCTTGTCTTCAGAGAGCACTGGCAAGTGAATTCCTGCCAGGAGAGTAAGGTTAACATCTTGCAAGAGTTTTTAAAACATTTAAACAATTGGATTGAATTGTTTGTGTAAATTATATGTTGATAAAATTAGCAAGGAGGTCTCAAAAGGGAGCCAATGCATTTAAACAAGCAAATAAACACAGATCCACGAATGAGTTTGGGGGTTGCACTAAATCCTTGCTCCAATTTAAGAATAATTAGTTCTTCCATCATGGCCCTGCTCAAAACTTTGTCTCAGAAAGGGCACACAGAAGATATGCTGAAGTCAGGAAATAAAGAGTATCAGACTAAATTGTGAGGATTTGGTTTACCTGAGGCTATGGAAGTCTGTGGGAACCCAAGATACATTTATGGGAGCTACTTAGAAAATAAGCCAACAGGGTCTTACCTCTGTCCATATGAAAGGACTGGGTAGAGAGTGGTTGCAAACCTGAGTGCATTGGAAAGATGGCTATGTGACAGAGGTTCTCACCTGTCCTAAGGCCATTTCCCTTTCATACAGCCCCTTTTATGTTGTGGGAACCCCCCCAACTAGAAAATTATTTTTGTTGCTACTTCATAACTAATTTTGTTACTGTTATGAATTGGGTGATCTCTGTGAAAGAGTCCTTCAACCCCCAAAGGGAGTCACAACACACAGGTTGCTATAGAAGATCAGAAGGATAAACCTGATTTATAGGCTCAAATCTTCTTGGTTGATCACCCTTTGATGCACATTACGTCTGAGCAGATTTTCAACATTTTCTGTATTTTTAGTTTGTTTGTGTCTTCATATCAGAATTTATCTTAGATGTATTGTCATTGGGGGCCACCATTTTGAATTTGTGTTATATGATTTTGTTTTGATTTGTAGTACATGAAATCTAGGATTGCTGAACAGAGGGTCAGGGGTTTTGGTAGAGTTGGGATAAAAGGGGAGCTTATTTCAAGGAGTTCACAAAGGAAAACCATATTTTGAACATGATTCTGGCAGTAATTATAAAATACTTCTTAATGTGTTTGAACTATGGAATGATATGTCTGTATTAACTCCCAATAAAATGGTTTTGAGAGGAAAAAAGAAACAAAATGTCCATTAAAATGATTTCAGAAGAAAATAAACTTTTTAAGAAGACAGGGGAATAGTTTCCAGGCTTAGAGATCAACTAGGGAAGGGAAATGTGTTCTAATATAGTAGATAAAAAAATTAGTAAGCTCTTTATTGTGATTGACTAGTACTCTGACTTAATATTTATGATATTTCACATATCTGCACAACCAATAAAATAGCATTTCTAAAAACATTATATGGGGGTCAATATCCCTATATTTCTTCTTTTATTTGCTTGTCTTAGTGTTAGTTTCTTCTATATCTCTTTAAAAATGGTGAATTGTGTGCCTGCTTATAGTTATGTATGATGTTACCTGCGGAAGCAACTCACTAAAGGCTACAAGGGGCTTCTCAAACTTCCAACTTCTCCGTGAAACTATTTTAAAACTATTTTAAAGCAAAAATGTTAAAAATCACTTTTAAATGCTCATTTACAATATAATAAAATTGCTTATAAATTTTAGAAGATCCAATACACTTAAAAGTAATATTTGATATGCAATATTATATGATGTAGAGTGTATTCCTAATAATAATTATCTTCTTAATATAAAATCACTTAAATTGTTTATGCAGTATTATGAATGAATCAATGACTTTTTAGGGATATATATAATCCCTGCCAAAGTATTTTAATTTACTTTAGTTCCTTTACTATATTTTATATTTTTCAATGCCTAGAATTTAAGGTTACTTTCTTCTTTTTAAAATTATATACATATTTATATAGATAGATCAATATCTAACGTAAGAAATAAACAGTTAACTATTCTATAAAACAGTACAAATGGTTAAGTGCAACTCTCTTGGGACAGCTAATACACTAACAGTCTTTGAGTCTTGAGGGCCGCTGTGTAGTCCTCTGTAGAGCAATTCAAGATATCTAGCCACAAGCAGCAAATAGCAAAGCAAATCACCCAGATGACAGGGTCCGACAGTCCCCCAGTTCAAGGGATAGATATTCCAGTAGCATGGCAAGGCAGGACTTGAAGGAACCTCAATTTACAGTGACACAGTCATGGATTAGGTGTCCCACATGTAGTTGTTAAACGGAGTCACTGGCCAAACGAGGCAGTCACCCAGCAGCGCAAAGATCCAAGAGCAAGAGTGTTATTTTCTTCTTTTAAATGACTTAACACACCTGGACACTAAATAGAAGCAATATTTTGTTTTCATCTTTCCCTATTTATTTATTGTTGTTGTATTTCAGAAGATATCATAATCGTCTGAAGTGGAGTCTACTTAAAAAGTGGAGTGAGGCATGCCTAGATTTTAACGTGAAAGCTTAACCCCCCAAATACATGGAGGCTGAGAAAACAGAAGAAAACTACACCATGGTTACTGAGTTGAAGGTAGGCCGACAATTGATGTCTTGCTACATCAATGCTGTTATGTTGTATTCATATATTAATCTAGAATAATGTTATTCTAGCAAACCAGTGATAGTCATTCTGTTTTGTTGTCTTTTTTGTTTGTTTGTTCGTTTGTTCGAATTAGGGTATCAGAGGTGCTATGTCATTGGGGGCTACTTTTTTGAAATTTTTACTTTTTTCTTTCTGTTTTATAGTAAATAAATCCCAGGATTGATGAGCCACTAGGGATAGCAAGTAGAACAAGTATTTCAAGTGGGAGGAGAGTTCAGAGGGGATGTGAGTAGCGAGATTATGTCAAGGAAATCAGGAAGAAATACTGTTTCAAAGTTGATTTTGGAGGTGATGAAACAATTCTGTTTGATGTTTTTGAATGATGCAATGGCATTATATTTGTGTTACTGTCCACGAAATAATAAATAAAAAGAACAGCAAACAGCAACAAAAATATCACAGATCCAGGAATGTTTCCAGATCTTAACTCCAACTTCAGAACATTTACTTCTTACATCAATACTCATCCTCAGGAAGGGTGCACAGAGGAGATGTGGGCTAGAGCAAAGTGTGGTGAAATCTCTAGTGTCTGGGGTCTTAAAGCTTTGTCTCGAAACAAGCAGCCATCTAAGTGACAAATCAACTATGTCCACATGGAAGCAGCATACCATTATGGGTCACCAAAGGATTGTGAAGTAAAAGAAGGGATTCGTGTCAGAGCCTACAGTGGGATAGTCCAGTTTGTAGAATGCTATGGATGAAAGTGGAAACCCAAGATGCATTTGTGGGAACTACATAGGAATTAAGCTTCTGGTGAACTCCCTTTACCCACAATTGAGGGGCAGGAGGAAAGTGGTTACTAAACAGAATGCACTAGAGATTTGAGTATAGGAGATCAAAGGCATAAATTTGACATTATCAGTAAAAATGTTATCAGCAGGTACTCTCTGTCATACATGTGGAATCTTATCTACTTTCTGAAGCTTTCTGTATTTTTGGTTTGTATCATTTTTCTTAGTGTTTGTATATATTAAGGACTATCTGAGAGTAGTTACTGTAGGTCTTTGGGGGTCACCCTTTTGAAGCTACATGTTATCTTTTCTTGTTTGTTTATCAGTATATGAAACCAAAGAGTGATGAGCCTATAGAAATATAAAATAGAATAAGGGATTTGTTTGAGTGGTGGTGGCAGGGGAGACGCTGTCATGGAGTCCATGTAGTTTAGAAATGTTTAGAAAATGATTGTGATAGCAAATGTACAATTTTGCTGGGTGTGATGATATATATATATATATATATATATATATATATATATATTCAAATCTCTAGTGCATTCTGTTTAGTAACCACTTTCCTCCTGCCCCTCAATTGTGGGTAGAGAGAGTTCACCAGAAGCTTAATTCCTATGTAGTTCCCACAAATGCATCTTGGGTTTCCACTCTCATCCATAGCATTCTACAAACTGGACTATCCCACTTTAGGCTCTGACACTAATCCCTTCTTTTATATATATATATATATATATATATATATATCACCAATTAATAATAAAAATAAAAAGTATATAACCTTAGATTGTAATTTCATGCTCATCCTTCAGTTACTATTATCCCCATGATTTATATCAGAGTTTCCCTATCAATGTGAAGAATCCATGCCCCAAATGGATTGACAAGAAAACTGTATTGAGAGATTGAAAATAAGGTGCTTTTCCTGAACATGTAGCACATGGAGTAATTTTAAAATATAAAGTTTAAAACATATAAATGGCAAAGTGCTTACAAGATTCCAGTTTAAATGAACCAAGACCTTGATGAGACTTGCTTAATGTGATTCCTGGCCCCAGACTGTAGTCACTGGTGTTGATGTGTCCTTTCAGTCAAAGAAAATAAAGTGAGGAAGAAAAAAATGGAACAAAAGGAAACTGTAATTTAAAAGTTTAAACTGTCCTCCTTCCATTAACAGCCTATGTAAAGTAATGCTACTGTTTCAGATAAATACTTCATTGATAGGATAAACATAAAAGCAACTTGAGAACAACACATTTTATTTTCAATGCCACACAGACTTCTCAGCAAAAGTGGGCTTCCATGATACTTAGGTATCAAGAGATCATTGTCAAATATTTTTTTTAAGCTCCGGGATGCATGCCTTAATCTTTTATGTCTCCAAATCAATTTGCTTTCCTGTTTGCACTAAATATTGGCGAACATGACCTGGGTCCTCTCCTTTTGTGACTATACTAAGACTCTCTTTGCTGGGAGTCTTGTCTTGGTATTTTGAATTGTCCCAGAAATAGCCACATTGCTAGCAAATCTACCCTAAATAATTGTTTTTCATTTTTCACTTGACACTCCTACTCTGTCCTCCTCTGGTAATAATTTTGCACTCTCAAAAGCATCTTTTCAGGCAGTGACCCAGGCAGTGTACAGCTTGTTATAGTAAACGTGACACCATTACTCAGATATCCTTCCCTGAGCCCTTTCCATGACCACAGAAATATTGCATTCTCCAAACTACAGCCAAGATGGAGTTACAGCAGAATATTTAAAAAATACCACACTGAAATAGAAATGATAGAAGGTAATGTTACCATATTTATGCAAAAATCAAAAGAGTAAACCCAAACAAATTGAGTAAAAACAGAAAGTCCACCAGTATCCTTTATTGTGCTTTTGCCCATTACCCCTGCCTCTCTAGCCAGCCTCCCACTGGTTATCAAGTGTCCGCTCACTCATTTCAAAAATCTGGTTCTGCCAAATTTTGTGCTTCCTCTGACGCAGGCACTGTCACTCAAATCTAGAAGAGTCTTTCCACAGAGGAATGCTTGTGTTTCTAGTTTGTTTGTGAATGAATGACTTTAGAAACACCATTTTAATTCAGGAGAAACCACTGCTCTGTGTTCTGAATACGTTATATCACCCAGTGACAGGTGAGATTGTCACAAGTTCCGACACATCTTTCTCTCATAGCAGCTAGGCTTTCCTAAGCACCAGCACGGTCTGCTTCTAAGAAATTTCCAAAGTGGTTGTGGAATCTTTAATTGAGGAAGATTTTTCCAGAGATAATCTGAATTATTTAAAAAGGGAGAATTTATTTTAAAGCACTCATAAATGCAAATTTTAGAATTTATCTGTAGCCCTAGACACTAATTACTGAGAGCTTTAAAGTTGTTGTTGGCCCAAGTTATAGATGACTTGGGACTGATGCCACATATTTATGCATGCACTTGAGATGGCAGGGTAGCTACAAAATCACTATTGTATACATTTTAAAACTATTCTCCCTTGTAAAAATTGTATTAACTATCCTACTGGCCTAAGAATTTTACTAACATATTTTCATGTTTAAAAATGTAATTTATATCTAGGCAAAGTTATCTAATTGGCATGTCATAGGCAGGGAATGACTTTTTGAGATAAATAATTATAAATAAGTGGCATAATGAAGTCTAACTAAAGATTTGGTTACATGGATGGAGATTTTAAAAGAGAGTTAAAAGAAAATCAACCCTTTGCAGATGTTTTTAGGGACATCAAGCAAAGGATTAATCTGTAGATATTATTGAGGAAAATTTACATTCTTGTCATTGCAATAAGCTAGGTAAACTTGATTAAATATGAGATAACTTTATTAGAGAACTCATATCAAAATGCTTTAATCATTCTGTTTTGAAGCTAAGCTGAGCTCTATTGGTGTGGTGGGTTATGGACTGGATGGCTGACTATCCTTCCATGGGGACGCAATGGAACTACTGCCACCAACATTTACATATTGGAAATATATAACATATTTCCATTCCAACATATTGGAAACCCACAAAGGACTTCTATTCTGTCTTCTAGGATCCTATGATTCAGAAATGATGGCAGTGAGGTTTTTGTTGTTTCAGATTTATTTCTCACAAATCTGTAAGCACATTTCTAAGTAGGAATTTACTAGGTATAAGAAACTGGAAGATCTGTTTCTTTGAAAATCTAATTCCTAAATGATGCATCACCTGTAGAAATCTCTTGTCAAACAATGATATTTTAGTTGTTTTTTGGTAGTAGAAAAAGAACCCTCATTAAATAGGTATTGTGGTTTCTTGTACTATATTTATAATACTTATTTAGTAATACAGTCATATATTGCTATAAGTTTCACTTCAGTTTCTGTTGCTTGTAATAAGCACACTCAATCATATTTCATATTCTAATCAGCTGTAAGTAGCTGCCAGAAGGAGTTATTATAGATAGACTCTTCACCACCTCTGGGGTTGCTACAGTGGCATATTCTCTGCTGGCATCTTCTTCCTGGAGAACTGCTCTCTAGCTTCATCACAGGATATATCAAAGCTATGCTTTTCAGATTTCCTGAATAGAGCTATTCAGTGTAAACAAATGTCAAAAATTGCATGTGTACCCACTACTGATCATTACTCGGGTAGATTTTCCATTTTATTATCAAAGGACCACTTCATAGCAGTAAAACATTACACATGCTCTTGAAAAATACTTTTGGAATTTAGCTTTTACTAAATTATTCTTTTGCCATCTTTTACTGTGTCTTGGAAATATAAATCAAAATATATTCATGAGTGTGTAGACTTGTGACAATTTATTAACTATTCTGCGGTGTCAAACCAAGGTCTTTTAAATGTTGTTTTCAAAATAATTCTTAACTTACAGATGGAAATTGGCAATTAAACTTGACAAACTTCAAGAAGGGCTTAAAATACTAATAAGTCTAATTGTGATTTTACTGTTTACTTTTATTGTTGTGGTTGCTTACTTTTGATAATGTTGATCTTTGAACTTATATATATATATATGTCTTTTTTTTCTTTTTAAATTGCATTGACAGCAATATTTTAAATGTAAGATGATTTAATTGGTATGAGTTAGTTTGGGGTGCTAGGTTCAGGAATTAAGGTATTAGTCAGTTTTTGGATAACTTCTATCAATTTTGAGTTGGATTTCAAACTAATTGAAATAATATTGAGAAAATTTCAGTTTAAATATAACTAGTATCATATTGTATAAATTATAATTATTTTTCCCAGAGAGATATAAACTTCCACTCTTCCTCATACCTTTTTTCATTATAATAAAATGGACAGTATATATGTATATATATACTGTGTGTATACATATATACTAGATCAATAGATTGATAGATAGTTCTTACTGGTGATATGTATCATGGTTATACATATCATGATAGTGATATATATCACAAGCATCATAGCATACATGTTTGTATGTGTTTTTCTTAATTAAATTGTGAAGCATGTGTGTCTGTGGATATGTGTGTGAGAGAGACTTTCTTCTTTGAATAAACTGGAATAATATAATTAATATATCTAATAAATTGAGAAGATAGAATAAGGTTTTTATTTTATGTATTTGAATATTCAATCATTTGATAAGGATGAAACATTGATTCTTTGTAAGTTCAAACTAGACTTCATTCTGCTTTGAATCACATAATATAGAGAGTATTACAATGAAATACAGAGAACTTTTCCAAATCTTTTTATTAAGGACACACAGAAAGTTCACTTAATTCTTCCAGACATACATTCTACCTCTTTTTAATCAATATAATTTTACTTCAAAGTGTAACTCTCAGCTAAGAACTTACAGATCAGAAAAAATGAGGGTTTTGTCTTATGACCCTGTTCTTTCTTACTCTGGTTGCTGACAGTTTCTGCCCAGTCTGAGTTGTCTATATGCATAAATATGTATTTAATAATATTATTGAACACAAGGCTGTGAAAGTCATATTTAAAATTAACCTTGACAGAAGATGTTTTCAATGACTTTTAAAGTAGTGAGGAAAGAAGCAGAATATAAAATAGAATTAGGGACACTATCTATGTAACTGTCCCCTAGCATTGAACCAGACAGAGTGGAAAAGAACATGACACTGAAATGCAGGTCTGACCAGTGTGAAAGAGAGAAGAACACAGGGTGATGCAGACAGGAATGTACATCCACAGCAGCCATAGTTTCAAGGGGTGCTTGAGTTATTAAGGACCCCTAAACACCAAGCTCCCTATTCATGTAATCATTTGTCTGGCAGGGCTAGAAATGCATTTGTAAGATCATGTGCAAATCATAGGAAATGTGGTCTGAAATAAATGTGATGCACGCCATATCCTAAGAAATGCAAGAGCTTAATATAAATTACTCTCCTTAGAGGAGGAAGGTTTGATAGTATATTTGTAAGCCTGTCAGTTATATGAATAAGACACCAGAGATATCGAGATCTGTGCAAAGTGCAATATGAAACAGATCTGTGATCCCATACACTTTGTCAGTTATTGGTGTTCAAGAACTGGAACTCTTTAATATATAATTACTTTGGGGGTTTAGTATAAGTTATATATAATATTTTAAAATAATGAAATAATATTAGGGATAAGCATGCGCTGATGTACAAAACAGAATCCTGACTACAGCTTTCTTTAAAGAAACATTTGAAAAGGATAGTTGATAGGTACAAACTGCTGGGCAGTGCGTATATAATAATGCTGCTTTTGTTTGCCACTGAGCTGGGTCTGACCCAAAGCCATGCTGAGCCCAGCTGAATGCAACACTGTTTACTCCTATCCTCATGAGAGTTCTCGTGTGCGAGCCCAGAGCTGCAGCCACTGGGTCATCCAGGGGAGGATTTTACTTTCTTTCCTGCCCCTCTCCTGTACCAAGCACAAAGCGCTTCTTCAGGTAGGGTCCCTCTGACAAGGCACTTAAAGTATGCAAGACAAAGTCTTATCATTCTTGTCTCTAAGGAACATGCTGGCCATACCTCTTCACAGACCGAATTGTCTGTTCAGCAGTCCATGCTACTTTCAATAGTCTTCCCAAGCACCACAATTCAAAGGCACAGATTCTTCTTTGATATTCAGTATCCAATTTTCACATGCCTATGAGGGAATTTCAAATATCATGGGTTGGGCCAGGCACACTTTAGTCCTCAAAGTAGCATCCTTGCTTTTTGATCCTCTAAAGAAGTCCCATGCAGCAGATTTACTTAATGCAACCAGTTGTGTGGAATGATTCCATCAACTTGGCTTGTGGTTTCAAGCAAGACAAAATCCTTGACAACCTCAAGCTTTTTTCCCCACCATTGGGCATTTTCCATTTATCATTATGCGACCACGCTTGTATGACAGTTTGGTGTACTGTCGTGGGTTGCATGTTGCTATGTGCAAGAAACTACATCATCAGTATTTCAGATACCAGCGGGTTCAACCAAAGTGAACAGGTCTCAGTGGAGCTTCCAAATTAAGAACAGACAATTAGGAAGGCAGGAGCTGCCCAGTTCACAGGAAAGCCTGATGCACAGCAAGCAAAAAGGTCAAATAGTAACAGAAGGATTGCTGATATATGAATATGTGCTTCTGCCTACACCTTCTGATTGAACGTTTCAGCATGAAAACTTTCTAAATTTTATCATTATATTAGTTAATTTTATAGATAGGTAATATGGATAGAGTTTTATAGATAGGTATCTGGAAGGCATATTAAAATCGACTTTAATATATCAATTTATGAATGTCTACATTATAGCTTCATGACAATATAAATAAGTTACAAACACTAAGAACACACAAAGCTCTATATTTCCAAATGTTTTGTTGTTACACAATTTGGCTTAACTTTATAATAGATGCATTTTCATATTTTGAGTTTTTCTCTAATGTGACTTTTAGTTTTACTCTTATTTTTATAACAATGCTGCAAATATTTATCTATATGTTCCATTTATGTGGCAATTACTGAATCAAATCACATAGTTATTTAGATTTATTTAGGGTAAATATATGACATCAACTCCTTCTTTATCTGTATATAAACCTAATTTTGATTTATCTTTTGAACCACTGCTTCGTACATCTGGAGAATGCATGCTGTTCTTCCAGCTGAGAAAGAGATTTATTCTGCAGGAAAATGAAGCAGACCAGCACTTTAGGGCGCACTGATAATAACACTCCTGTGACCAGCTAGTAAGATTTATTCCCGTATCTACCACTTAGAGGAGATTGCTTAGTCTTCACTCTTTTATGGCTGTCCCAAAGCCATATTCTGGTGACCTTTTTTTCTATCTTATGTAACCACTTATGAGAACTTTAAAAAAAATCTCAGAAATTCAAAGTATGGTTATTTTAATATCCCAATTGCATTTATTAATCTATTCATCTAAAATGTCAAGGTTACCTTTACCTAGCGGTACTGAGGTCCCATACAATTTCATTCATTATTTTATTCTTAATTCTGCTTCCACTGAAGTATAAAGGGGAAAAAATAAGCGAACAAATTCACATTCATAAAATTATGTTATAGGTTCCCAAGGAAGTGCTTCAGAAAAAGTCAAGCCATTGTTTCATTAAAAGTAAGACTCTATGTATAAATGCATATTTAGATATGGTATAAGTGGGATAGAAATTAAAGTAACAGATCCCTATTTATTTATTTATTATATGCAAATAAATTTTATTTTATTTTTTATAAACCATTTTATTGGAAGTTCATACAACTACCATCACGATCATTATATATGTCAATTGTATGCTTACCCATTTGAACACCTGTTGCCATCATCACCCCTGAAACTTCCTCCCTCTACTTAGGTCCCCAGTACCAGCTCCCCATATTTCCCCTCCTTACCCATCCCATCTCCTCCTTGAACCTTTAATAATTTACAAATTGCTGTTACTTTTATATATCGTACTCTGTCTGATGTGTCCCTTCACCAACTCCCCTGCTGTCTGTACTCCAGAAGGGTCATATTGTATATCCCTGTAATTGGTTTCCCCCTTGCACTCCACCCTCCCTCCACCCTCCTGGTATCACACTACCACCCCTGGTCCTGAAAGGATCATCCATACTGAATTCCCCATGTTTTCGGCCCTGGTGCACATCCCCTGCTCTAGTTGGGTTTGCAAGGTAAACTTGGCATCATGATAGTGGGTGGGAGGAAGTATTTGAGAACTAGAGGAAAGTTGCATACCTCATTACTATATCTTGACTACCTTGTCTCCTCCCTGCAACCCCTCTGCATGGGGATGTCACTCCACCTATTGATGAACCCTGGATCCCCAATCAGTACTCCCCCTCATATATAATGATACATTTTTTAGTTCTTTGATGCCTGACACTGGATCCCTGTGTTAGTCCAGGTAGGCTAGAGGAACAAATTTCATAGACATGCATATAGGTATAAGGAAAAGGTTTATATACAAGAGGAACAGGACATTGATCCCAGTCCAGTTCAAAGTCTTAAGTCCGATATTAACCCATATGCCCGAAATCAGTCTATATAGTCTCCTTCCAACTCATGAAGTCACAGGCCAGTGGGTACAGGGGTCTCCTTGTGGCTCCTCGCTTCCAGGGATCAGGGTCCATCAACATCAGAAGCAACTCATCACTGGCAGAGGTCTCCATGTAGCCGCTCTAGCTTCAGAGGTCTGGCTCCATTAGGGCAAGGTTGTGTGGTCTCTCTGTGGTCTCCTCCAGTTTCTTGGAGGCTGCCAGCTTGTCTTTTCTGTGATTCCTCGTCTCTGAGACTAACTCACAACAACTGGGGAAGATATCTTCTCATCTTCACAAGGGAAATATCGCGAGATTTCCCAGGAGCCTTAGGTGAAAGCCATGCCCACACAGAGGCCTCGATGGGATGGAGCCCAAAGGTGTCATCGAGAATAACTGAAATGAGATTGTTGACAGCTTTGATGACAAGAACCTCTCAGAGTCCCTGCTCCGAGGCATCTACGCCTATGGTTTGAGAAGCCCTCGGCCATCCAGCAGCGAGCCATCCTTCCTTGTATCAAGGGTTATGATTTGATCACTCAAGCCCAATCAGGGACTGTGAAAACCACCACTTTTACCATATTGATCCTGCAGCAGATTGAATTAGATCTAAAGGCCACCCAGGCCTTGGTGTTGGCACCCACTCGGGAACTGGCCCAGCAGATACAGAAAGTGATTATGGCACTAGGAGATTACATGGGTGCCTCCTGCCATGCCTGCATTGGGGGCACCAACATGTGTGCTGAAGTGCAGAAGCTGCAGATGGAGGCTCCCCATATCATCGTGGGTACCCCAGGCCATGTATTCGACATGCTGAATCGAAAATACCTGTCTCTCAAGTATATCAAGATGTTTGTACTGGATGAAGCTGGTGAAATGTTAAGCCGTGGATTCAAGGACCAGATCTACGACATATTCCAAAAACTCAAAAGCAACACCCAAGTAGTTTTGCTGTCAGCTACAATGCCTTCTGACATGCTTGAGGTGACCGAGCAGTTCATGAAGGACCCCATTCGGATTCTGGTCAAGAAGGAAGAATTGACCCTGGAGGGGATCTGCCAGTTCTACATCAATGTGGAGCAGGAGAAGTGGAAACTGGACACACTGTGTGACTTGTATGAAACCTTGACCATCACCCAGGCAGTCATCTTCTTTAATACCCAGAGGAAGGTCAATTGGCTCACTGAGAAGATGCATGCCCGGGACTTCACTGTCTCAGATATGCATGGAGATGTGGGCCAAAAGGAACGTGACGTGATTATGAGGGAATTCCATTCCAGTTGTAGCAGAGTCTTGATTACCACTGACTTACTGGCCAGAGGTATTGATGTACAGCAAGTTTCTTTAGTCATCAACTATGACCTTCCCACCGACAAGGAAAACTATATCCACAAAATCGGTTGCGGTGGACATTTTGGCTGTAAGGGTGTGGCTTTTAACATGGTGACAGAAGACAAGAGGACTGTGCGAGAGATTGAGACCTTCTACAACATCTCTATTGAGGAGATGCCTTCAATGTTGCTGACTTCATCTGAGAAGAGGGGATATCTGTCCTGCTGCCTGGCCCTGGCCAGGGCTTAAACTTCTGTATCATAAGAAGTAGGGTAAGGGGAAGAGGGAGGACCAAACCCAGGGAGGTACATGTTTGATGCAACACAGTAATGGGAGAAAGATGAGGGGGTAGAGGGGATAGGGAGATAAAAGGGAGTCCAAAAATGAAAGGATAACAGAGGGAACAGGGCACTAATCTACCAGGGGGCGGGGGAGTGCTGGTCTTGTCTCCACAGAAACTGGAGTGGGCAAGCAGTTCCTACCACAAGCAACCGACGAGGAGGACAGCGTGGATGCATGGAAGGATGCAAGAAAAGAGAGCTACAGAGCAGGAAGCAAGCAGAGTCAGATGGACTCCTTTCCTAGAAGTGGGCATGGCAGAAAACCGGGGGAGGGGCCAGCATCCCACACCCACAGGGATAAAGACAAGAAGGGAGGAAGAGGAAGAGAGTTGATCCAAGCTCCACGCTGACACATGATGCTCCGAGTACCATATCCCTCTGGATATGCTTTGAGCCACAGAAAGGACTGGGCAAACAATGATTCATGTGGGCGTGAGAGAGGGGAGGAGAAGGGAGTATGGACAAGCACATGGAGAGTGGAGTGGGAGCAACAAATGGTCTGGAATCAATGGAAAGGAGAGTGTGGGAGACCTGTTTGGAATTAAGCAAAGACAATGAATCTATGAGAAAACACTGAAATGCCAATGAAGGTGGAACAAGGTGGTGGGACAGGAGTGAGACTGAAGGAAATAGAGGAAAGAACTAGAAGGCAAAGAGCACTTGCAGAGGTCTAACATAACTATGTCCATACATAAATACAACTATAAGGTGGGAATAAATTTAAGAACATATCTATAGGCCAAATATCAGGGCAGCAGGTGGACCTTGGGGCCTCACCCTGGTGCTCCCTCAATGCAAGAAAACTTTGTTCTATGAATCTAGTATTCCTTGAGGCTCACTGGCCCAACATGATCACTTAAGTAAAATGGGTGCTGTGGCAGTCATGTGCTTATGTTAATTTTATGATTGAAATGTAGGGGTGGAGCCTAGCCTGTTAATCTGGAGATAGCCATTGAGCAGCCAATGAGGCATCTATGTGGGCATGGCTTTCTCCTGAGAATTCTGGGAAATCTCGCGATATTTCCCTCATGAAAATGAGAAGCTCTCTTCCCCAGTTGTTGGGAGTTAGTCTCAGAGACAATTAATCAGGGAAAAGAGAAGATGCAACTTCTGAGAAGTTGGCGGAGCTGGCGGAGAGACCACACGGCTTTACCCTGATGATAGCAGACCTCTGAAGCTGGAGTGGCATGCTGTTGATGGACCCTGAGCCCTGGATGCAAGGAGCCATGGGGAGACTCCCATCAGCACCGGGATTCTGCACCCACTGGCCTGTGACTTCGTGAGTCAGAAGGAGATTTTATAGACTGATTTGGGGACATGAGTTAATATCAGACCTATGACTTTGAACTGTACAGGGCTGCGATGCCTTCTCGGTGTCACATTCCTTTTATATATAAACCCTTTTCCTTATACCCATATGCGTGTCCTTGAATTTGTTCCGCTAGTCTACTCGGACTAACCCAGTGCATAAGCAAATGTGATGAAGAAAGACGATGGTGCTCAACCATCAAAGGATATATCATCTGGAGTCCTAAAAGCCTAAAGATAAACAATAGACCATCCACTTGAGAAGAGACCACACCCACACAGAAGAAGTACAACGACCAGTGTGGCCACACAGTGGTGAATGGTCTAGGCAACAGACTTCAAACGGGGGGGGGGGGGGGGGAGAAATATATCAATGTGTGCACACACACCCAAGGTACCCAATAAGGACATGTGGGAGCATGAGCAAGAGTGGGGACGAAAGCAGATGGTGCCAGATATCAAAAGATATAGCATCTGGGGGCTTAAAGACTTGAGCATAAAAAAACAGCCATCCAGCACAGGAACAACAAAACCCACCATAAAAGAAGCTCACTTGCTGTGCGATCATGAGGTGCTGAAACAAACAGGCATCAGGCATCAAAGAGCAAAAATCAAAATCAATGAACCAATTAACTCCCAACATCGCTGAAGACAAATGGAGATACAGAGACAAACAGAGTAGAAGAAAAGATGGTACCCAGCTACCAAATGATTGAATGTCTGGAGTCTCAAAGACTTGAAGATAATTGAGTCACCATTCAGTGCAGAAACAACAAAGTCCACAGGGAAGAAGCACACCAGCAATTGTGATCAAGAGAGGTCAAAGGGAGCAGGTATCAAGCATCAAAGAATAGGAATCACTTCTTTACGAGTGAGGGGAGAAAGGTGGGGCCTTAAGGCCCACTGGTGGGTAACTGGCTACCCCTTTACAGGGGAGCCACAGGAAGGAGACAGACTAGTCAGGGTGCAGCCAGGCAGTGATGATGCATACAAGGTTCCTCTAGTTCCGGAGGTCTGCATACCCCCCAACCATCATGATCCCAACTCTACCTTGCACATCCGGATGGACTAGAGAAGGTACACTAGTGGAGAGGGGGGCTGGAGATATGGGGAAATCAGGATGGATGAGCCCCCTCGGGCCGGTGGTTAGATTGGAACTACCGGATGGGTGGAGAGAAGGTGGGGTAGAGATGGAACCAAGTGCAAGGATCTACATACGACCTGTCTGGAGGACGGGCATGGGGGAGTGGGTTGAAGGAGGTGTTGGGCAGGGTAAGATATGACAGAATAATAATAATTTATAAAGTATTGAGGGTTGGTGGGAGAGGGAGAGCAGGGAAACAGGGGAGGGGTTGGAGGAACTTACACCAGGGGCTGGGGGAAAGGGCGGATGTTTGGAGAATGATGATGGCAGCGGTTGTGCGAGGGTGCTTGCCACAGTATGTTTATTTATGTATTGGAAAAATGATGTATGAGCCCCTAATAAAATGATTTTAATTAAAAAAAAAGAACTAAATATCATAACCTTGTGTGCTCACCTTCCTGATATGATTACTGATGACAAATGAGTGCATAAGCAAATGTAGTGAAGAAAGTTGATGGTGCCTGGCTATCAAAATATATAGCATCTTGGGTCTTAAAGGCTTAAAAGTAAGCAAGCAGCCATCTAGCTCAGAGCAAAGAAACCCAAATGGAAGAACCACACTAGACTGTGCGCCAAGAGGTGTCAAAGGGATCCGGTATCAGGCACCAAAGAATCGATAATTCTATCATTAAAAATGAGGGGGAGTGCAGTGAAGTGACATGAATTTTTTTTATTATTTAGTTTATAATTTTAATACTCAAGATTTAATTCATAAGAACAAATTGAAATCAAATAGAAGAGCTGTTTCATATGTCAAGATGGCAGAGTAGCCAAAGAACAAGAGATGGTATATTTTTTCTTTTTATGCTAGAGTCTCTGAAGACAGCTTAGTTTTGTGTATCATTTATGTTTATGTCTTATAACTGAAAAAAAAAACGTGAAGTAATTCAGATCCACATTTCTAAGTAGTATATGTTTAATTAAAATAAATGAAGCCAACGACAAATAGAAGGAAGAAATTGAATCAATGGAAGTGGCTCTCCACTTGGATGGATTCTCAGTCAGAACCAAGGTACTTATTCAAGGTATTTGGTAGCTGGAATGTTCAAGCTAATAGTTTACAACTGACACACTCACAAATTTTACTGTATAGAATTGCCTTTTCTCATCTCTGTTATATGGACACACATACAAGCACACACACAAGATACACTGAAATCTCATTCTCCATTTCTGTGAATGACCCTATTTGAAACTTGTGACTTTGAAGATATTACCGACAATGATAATATGCTGACAAAAGATTGGCCCTAATTCAATAGGACCAGTGGTCTTAAAAAGGAGGAAATGTTACCCAGCGATAGAAATACCTGGAATATATGAACATGTGATGACAATTGCAGATAGAGCTGCAAGTTATGGAATGAAAAGGACTGACAAGAAACACCCAAGCCTAGGGGAAAGCCATGCGATAGATTCTCCTTTAGAAGCCATGGAAGAAATCAACATGATGGATATTCTGATTTAGACTTCAGTTTCTAGTATTTGAGACAATACATTTATTTTCTTACATGATACTTAATCTGTATCATTGTATTACAGTAGCTAAAGGAAACTATCATAGTCTTTCAAGCTTCAGAATGAGTTAAGCTTCTTGTATTTAAGAAGCGTTTTCATGCAACTCTGATAAATTTTGTTTCTCTCCATAACAAACTCTGTACCCATCACACCCTTTCTGCATTTTTCACAATGTTACTCCTAAGTCAAAGTAATTGTGGTGGTACTGTGAGTTGAGCAGGAGAGTATACGCCTCAAGACAATTAATTGATCAAACCCACCAGTAGCTTCATGGAAGAAAAATGAGGCTCTCTGCCTCCTTTGAGATTTACAGTCAGTAAATAGAGTCTTTGTGAGTCAGAATGGACAAGACTTTTTTCTCTTTTAATTAAATATATATACAAATATTCAGCTTTGAACTCTTGTACCAAAAAAAATATGAGCTATAGCACCATGGTCAATGGAAAGCTTTTTAATTCTGGCGAGTGTTCTGTGGAGTGTTATGTTAAGTGCTCAATGGTCAAAGAGAAATTAAGAACTTTCTCATAATAATTTTAGAGGAATCCAAGTGAACAGGACACAAAATTAATTTTATGAGATTTATTTGAAACTATTTTTTCATGGTTCCAACAACAACAAAAATCATTGTCATCAAGTCAGTGCTAACTCATTATGACTCTCTAGGCAAGATGGAACTGCCCTTGTGGATATAGGAGACTCACAATCTATAGGTACAAAACATCATCTTTCTGCAGAGTAGCTGGTAGTTTCAAACCTAGTGCTTTGTTATTAGCACCTTCTAACCACTATACCACAAGAACTTCCCGAGATTCCATATTCCATATGGACCCTGGGCTAAAGGTCATGACCAATCACTGATAATAATATTTACTGTAAACATTTTAATCTTTGACAGAGTGACAAGGAACCCTCAATAGTTTTCATTTGTTGAAAGATTCCAGGATCCATGAAAAAGAAGAGTTTGTGGCAGGAAAAAAAATTCCTAAATTTTATGATAGAATAATGAAACAGAAATTAGGATTTAATAGGCATTTGGATCCATAGCTACTCAGCAACAAAGTGTGTAAAATAATAAGAATAAACATACAAACCAGCTTGTGTGTTCACAGAGCGAAATGATAACCCATTGCAAGTTATCTGAAAGCCCATATTAAACATTATGCTCTATGATTCCCTAAACAAGACAGGAAAATGACAAATCAAAAGAATTTTAGGTGAAAACACTAAAATGAAGTAAGATTAAGAGGTTAAATGTTTATTGTCAGTTTACAGTCAGTAATAATTGGTGTTTATTAGTGAGAATTATTGTTGTTTATATTTGTGTTAGTCCGGGTAGACTAGAGAAACAAATTCATAGACACACATATGGATATAAGGAGAAATATTACATATAAGAGGAATGGAACATTGAAAAAGCATCCCAATCTGGTCCAGTTCAAAGTCAAAAGTCTGATATTAGCCCATATGTCTGATACCAGTCCACAAAGTCTCCTTCTGACTGACAAAGTTACAGGCCAATGGGTGCAGAGTCCAGGTTCTGGCAGGGGTCTCCTCATGGCTTCTCATTTCCAGGGCTCAGGGTCCATCAGCATATCCAATGGTGATAGAAAGATCTCAGTGGTGGCAGAGATTTCTCTGTGGCTTTTCTAACTTCAGAGGTCTGGTTCCATCAGGAAAAGGTCGTGCAGCTTCACCTCCGGCTCTTCTGGTTGCTCAGATGCTGCCATCTTGTCTTTCAGTGGAGCAAGTCCCAACAACTGGGAAAAATGGTCTCTGATCTCCAAAAGGGAAATACCATGAAACTTCCCAGAATTACCCACAGAAAGCCATGCCCAGGAGAAAGAGAAAGAAAATTACCAGGAGAAAGACATAGAGGTCTCATTGGCTACTCATTGGCTATCCAGATTGGCAGGTTAGACCCCACCCCTATATCCCAATCATGAAGTTGACATCAAGTACATGGCCACCACAATATTATTAGAAATTAAGTAAGTAAAAAACTACCAATTCATAATAATTGGGCTGGAAAAATATGTCTCTTCCCTTTATAATTTCAGAAAGGTTATTAAAAAGTAACGTTTCAAGACTTTAAGCTGCGTTTAGCTAATCTTACAAACCATCAGTTTTCACATAATTATACATTCAAAAATGTGTTTTGATATTTCTTATTTCAATTCAGTGCTGATGGATTGGTAATGTACAATATAAAATAAATGTCAAATTGCAACCTATTTTTTTTTCAAAATAACTTCTATCCAAGAAACAAACTGAATGAGTCTTAACAAACAATGAACTATGACACTGTCTGTATTGTATGCCAACAAGCATAAGAGGCATATGGTTGTAAATTTTCAAAAAAATCATTTTTATATATCGGGGTTGCAGTGACTTACTTCATGTAACTTTTTTAACTGTAGCCTTTGTAGCTCTCACCGCATATGCAGTGTGGCCAAATCACTAAAGTCCATGGGTCCTAGTGAGGGGATAGGTCAGTTTGCTACTCTGCTGGGTTTGGAAGGAGCCATTTCAAATTAGGAATGGTGGCTCTCACTGCCCTAAACAAAGAAGAGCCATGATTGGCAGATACCTTCTGGAGCTCAGTATCTCAGCATCCTGAAACCCCTAGACCTAGGAGACAAGCTGTGACCTTGGAGTGAAAATATCAACAGCTTAAACAAGTGTAAAAGACAGAGTAGAGGGTTTCCCAATCCACAAAACAAGTAGAGTCCCTTTAAAGCAAGAGTTCACTTGTGAAGTGAGCTGACACCAGGGATTTAATTCGTGGAACAAGAGGCTAGAGTTGAGTGTCTATATGCTAATATTTATAGCACATTGGAGTATCATTTGAACATATATGGCAGGACTTCAAAAGTTGCACCCATTTTGGGGAAAGGCAGCGGTCATGTGTCTTTGAGGCTAAAAGATGAAGGACCAGAGAAGATCATGTCTGTATGCATAACTGAGAAGCATCACTCCTGACCAGACTAAATTGATCTGGAGAGTTTCTGAACATGAATTGTAACCTGTTAACTTCACTAATATATTTCAAAATTGTGAGTATAATCTATGAGTTCGGGGGGGGGGGCTATAGAACTCTTTCATTGACACTTCCACACGAGGAGTAGAGGATATTTTTAAAAGGACGGATGGTGTCGGAATTGATAAGAATTGCTAAGGAAGGCTGGAAGATCTGAAGGCAGGTTGGATGTCTGCCTCACAGAATTTGCTTTGAGCTGAAGTCTAGTGAGATTCTCCTTTTCCCTTATCAAATGAAAGGAGGCTAGACATAGTCACCACTTTATTCTTATAAAATATAACTTTCACCTAGCTGTACTGCAAAACAATACCATATATCATCATTATGAATGTGTCATTAAACATGCTCAAATGAAGAATTTCTATGTGTTATTTTGTGTGCCAATTGACATTCAGGACAGGTCGCATATGTCTGAGATATGGTAAGACATTTTACTTGACATCGGAGAAAAATCTGGTGACCAGGTAAAACAACTACAATTAGTTAGCTCACATGTAAAGTAATGTGTTCTAAACAATGGACAAAAGTAATTTTCAATAGAAAAATCCAACGATTAGAATTAAAATAATGTATAACAAATACATCAAAAAGTAGAATGACAAATTCTGTGTGAAAAGGATGAATAGCTCCAATGTTTGCTCTAGCAATAAACTAATGTAACTAAGTGGTAAAAGAGTATTGATTTATTCCTAACCACAACTTCACAGGTCGGTTAATCAGAGTTTCCTCATGTGGAGCAGGTTTGTCTGATCTCACCTGGGTTTGCTTGCATGTCTGTGGTCAGTTATCGACCAGAATGGTTGCTTAATTCAACTTTCTCATAATTTGTTTGTGATTATTCAAGGGAAAGGCATGATTGCATTCCATATCTCCAGAATGTTATACAAGGAAAAGGATGAGTATATGAAGTATCTGGAGGTGTGAGTTGGAAGTGGTTTGCCGGCATCTATATTCTACTACATAAGCTAAGGCATGGGTCAGCCTTCATGGCAAGTGTAGGAATTGTCTATTCTGTGTCTTAAAATGATTAACTTCAAAGACTATGAAACAAAGGAAGTAATGAAACCTTGTGGTTATTTTTGTAATTTACCATGGCTACTAATCCAAGCGATGGTCTATCTTGCCATAACATTTAAACAAATGACCATGGAATGTCTTATTTATTTAATGAGTTAGCTTAAAGAAGAGTTTCTTGAACATGTATTGGCTATAAACATAGACCAAATATAGGTCAATAGTGTTCTATATGACAATACTTAGCATCCTCAGAAAATATGTATTGGGACTATAACACTAAAAGAGTAAAAATGTTTTTAAAGGGCTATAAAGGATTCTAAGTAAAATTTTTGTTTTTGTTTTTTAAGGCTATGGCTGCATTTCATTGTGGAGAATAGGTTTGAGTAGGCCTATTGGGGATATACCTTGCTGCTCTATTGTTCCGTGAATTACTGGGATGCTAGTTTGGGAGTTCTGGTGACGAAGTTAACCTCTAATAGGCTAACTATAAGGTCAGTAGTTTGAACCAAGCAGATTCTCTAAGGGAAAGAGATGAAGCTTTCTTCTGTAAAGAGTTACAGAACTAAAACAATTCATGAACAGTTCTACTGTGTTCCATAGAGTGGCTAAGAGTTTGAATCAACATACAGGCAAAAAGTTTAGTTTAGCTAGTGTATTATGAGCAACAGGTTTTAATTATCATGATAATTTGCTTCATGAATATCTTTTTACATGTTTATAAAACTTTTGCTGTTGTTGATGCTTTTGTTTTCATCTGCTATTCCATTGGCCCTGATTCATAACTACCCTATATTCAATTGGAGATAATACTCTCCATACTTAGGACATCCTTGCATTATTACTATTGTTGAAACCATTGTTGCATATAGCGTGTCAGTCCAGGTCATTGAGTGTCTCCTCTTTTTTTGCTGATTCTGCATTTTACCAAGAATGATGCCAATTTTAGGAATTTGTACTTCTTAATAACACATCCAAAATATTGTTGACAGAGTCTAACAATAATGGCTTCTCAGAATCATTCTGGCTATATTTCTTCAAACACAGATCTATGTTTTCTTCTATTACTCTGTATTCACTGAGCCTTCTTTTCCAAAACAAACATTGAAATGCTTCAATACTTCTTCCATCTGCTGTGTCAAACTTAGACATGCCCATGAAGTGATTAAATACAGCTTTTTAAATACATCTTAGTGCTCAAAGTGACATCATTGTTTTGCCAATTTAAAATAAATACTCAATGGAAGTCTATCCAGTGTAATATTCCATTTTACTTCTTGACACATGCATCTATGGATTTTAATTGTGCATTCAAGTAAAATGAAATGCATGACAACTCTAATTGCAACTGTATTATAATGTTGCTTCCGTCAGTTTTTCATTGGTATATCACATTGTGTGGCTTGGTGCTGTTGTAATGCTGGAAGTTTTGTCATCTGTAGTTCAAATGTCAAAGGTTAATCCTGTTTCAGTGACACTTCCAGACTAAAAGCAGAAAGACTTGATCCCCCACTTCAGAAGACAAAGTCATTGAAACTTTAGGGATAACTTTGAAAAATTTTCAGATAATGGAGGTCTAATGAATAGAAGCAAGACATGGTCAGAGATAGTGTCACAGGATGGATCTCTCAGATTGGAGGGTCCTCAAAACGTATTCATGAGAAGCCAATTTCTCAGAATGGAATTGAGCATTTTCATATGAATCATGAAAAGCCTGTGTGGGTGGAAACTTTTGTATGTTCATTTTCTACCAAGACACCACTCAAAATAAGGGGAAATAACTTTTTAAAAAAGCATGTGATCTGAATGTTGATTGTGCAATGGTTTGGGGTAACTTTATCAATAGAGTTCAACACCTCCTTGTCTGAAACACTGAAAAGGCTCAGTGCCCTATTAAGTACAATAGCCTCATTTGGGACCAGGCAGACAAACACAACAAGATACAGAAGTGAGAGATGAACTGGCCTGAGAGTAACAATGTCTACTCTGAGTGTTTGTTTTTGTTCCAATTACAGGTACCCCATGAGCACAATGATAAACACAATAAAGTACTTTGGAATTTCCATTTTATTAGTGTTATCCATTTGTTATGATCTACTAAGTTAAACACCTTTGCACAGTCGATAAAACACAAGTCAACAACTCTTGTATTTTTTTTGCTCTCATCCCAAATTCTCAACAATGATACACTTTCTAGTATGACCTCTTCTGAATACTGCTTGAATTTTTTTTGTCAGCTTCATGTAAAAATTACATTTATAACACTTGTGCTAATAACACTGGACCTTAATTGCACAAAATAATTGAGGAAATAATTGGAAATATGTCTTCTGATTTGCATAGCAGTAAAAACGTAGCTGATCATATAAATTCTTCTACCTGGTCTTCTATTTGAGCAAGAAAAAGTTAGCTGTAGTGTCCAATATCACACTGTTATATTCATTCACTTTAACATTAATGGTACTTGGAATATATTTCCAAATATACAAATATTGAATTTGATCTTATTCTATGTATTGTCTTCCACATAGTTCTCACTTTATGTTATCACCATCCAGAGTAGTCTTTAAAAATTAAGAGATTCATTGAACTCTAATAGATAATATACATACATTTTTCATTTCAGTATAATTGTGAATAAACAGTTGCACCTTAAAAAACAATAAGACAATATATTAAAAAAGAAATGGGAAAACATAGCAAAGGAAAAGTAAGTTTCATAATAATGAAATTAGTCAAATACATTACTTGCTTAAAATATTTCATAGCTTTAGACATAATTTTGTATACAGCATATTGTATACCTAGTTGCTGACTTTATTTCTGAGAAAAGCAATTATAAGTGTAATTTTCATTAAGCACACTACAAAATACAATATTAGAGAAAATGTGTGCATTTACTCAACATTTTAAACCCAATTTCTAAATTCCTATGGTATGATGTGCTCACTACTGTTGACTAAAACTGAAGAGTAAGCATAATTCCTGCTAACTGAGACCTAAATTTTGTAGCTTGGGGAGACATCTGAAAAAGCCATGTCAGTGTGAGGAAGAAAGTATAAAACAGAGACAGACGCAGAGTACTGCTCAGTGGCAGTCCCAGACTCACTGCTTTGAGGCTTCTGGTTCTTCATAGCAGCTAAATAGATAGTGCCATTTGAAAAAAAAATGTGCAGAACATCACCAGTACTTCAAGTACAGTTTGTTCTAAGTCACGGTTAAATATCTCCTTTGTGGTGTTCAGCTTTTTCTCCATCAAACCTTTTTACATGTCAGTAATTTCTACATTAGAAGTGAGTCAAACTATTGATCTAGTGCTAGCATTTCCCTTTCTGCTCCCGATGTGAGGATGCGGCTGGCAAGAGCTCAGGTTATGGATTTTAGGCTGTGCCATTCCACAGTTAATACAAATTTGTCTCATCTCATTGATAGCAGTCCTCAAAAAAAAAAGTCCTACTGTTAGTTCATCCCTGTGTTACCTGTTCCATTTCTCCCTTTGTCCTGCGTCTTGCAATTGTGCTTCCTACGTGCTTTCAAGTCTGGTCTGCCTCAGAGCAAACCCAAGTACGACATATGAAAACATTGCCTGGGCCTAGGCCAACCTCACATTTTTGTGCCTATGCTGAAATCCATTGTTGCAGGGACTGTATCGAATTCATTTCACTGAGTATTTGTCTCTTCTAGTCTAATATCTAACAATGGTTTTCTGTCTTCCATACGGCTTACAGTGGCAAATCCATCAGAAGTAGACGGACTCTTAATTCTTCAAAGCCTGTTCGTGTTCTGTTTATGCTGCTGCAGGAATGATGATAGAGTTTGTGCATCAAAGCCACCACAGCATGATAAACTGGGAGACCAGGAATAGGATATTAGGTAGCTATCTAAAATCCTTAATTCATGTAGATTACTATATCAAAGACAGTACACTTGTATATAGGCATTTCTTTAATATAAATATGTGAATTTCCCCTATATTTTTTACTGACTTATCTACTGTTATAGTTGATCTATGGTATTATCTTTGTCACTAAGTTAAAACTTCCCATCAGAATAAAAGTCAGCAATAAAAGTTACAGTTAATACACATGTTTTCAGGCAATTATCTTGTCTTAAATAATATGAAACAGTACTACAATTGATAGAATAATTAATGGATACAGTCTTAAATATTATGGAAATAAAAAGTGCATTTTGATAAGAACTGTAAGTTTCTGTCATGTCAAGTTTTCTTTCTTTTTGCTCTTGCGCTTACAATTATAGTTTTTCTTGCATAAACAAATTTTGAAAAAATGTATTTTGTAATAATTGTATGACTGCAATAGATGTGCACAAAACAACTAAGTAGAAACTACTGTGAAGTTATAGAAAATAATACACCAGGACTTATTCAATCATGTGTCACTAGAATTAATCTACATATACAGACCTAAGAGATAAGATACATAATAGTAATACTAACAATAATGATAGTTGTTTTTATTCCATTAGTATATTGCTATTATGTACATGGCACTGCTTCAATGTTCCTATAATTGTGAATTACTGAAAGGATTATCTAACAATGAATCTGATTTTTAGATATTTGAAAGATATTTATTTTCCAGTTTTATGAGACAGCTTCACAAAGTTCATGGGAAAAGGAAATGCATGAATATATTTTTCCATAATTTTTTTAAGTCAAGAAGTAAGGACATGGGGACCAGGTCAGACCTTCTCCCCTGAACTAAAAAGAGGACAACTAAGATCAAAGGTCTACACCACCATCCTACTCGAGCCTATTCTGACATGAACCATTCTCGCACAGCACTCTCCTCTGGTAGGTTTGAAAACTCATCCCAAAAGCCACACAGAAAACTCATGGGCAATGAGTGTTTATTAGGTAAGCTAATAGGTTACAAATATTAAAGATGCAGGTGTTTTGTACACAACAACCTTTCTCAGCAATGCTGGCAAGCATAACTCTTGATCCCTGGACTCTTCATTGGGGCCTGAGAATCCTGCCCCTTGGCCTCAGTCTGAGTGCTAGTCCTCGGTGCTATCCCTGCTGCATGCACAGCTTCAGGTAGGAATCTCATGCCTGTTCTCCCCATGACTCTTCTTTCGGAGATTATAGGATTTTCTCTCTTGGATTCTGAGATAACTCACTCTATATTCTATGCACATCAAGTGCAAGGGCAAAATGAATCAAATCCCTATGATATTTCATGCATACAAATAATGTCACTCTACAAATCATTTAGTGAGAGTAACAAAAATAAGTATAGTAATTTCAAGTAATTTCACTTTATAACAAGGTCTCTCACATTAATTGAGGTTAACACACCATTAAAGGGTGCATTGTGGGAGGATAAGATTTCTCATTTTTATGATATTTTATTTTTGAACAGTAATATCTCCTTCCATAATGTCTAAATAATTTATCAATGGAAAAAATATGCAAATAAGTAATTCATTTAAACTTCAATAATTCATTTAAACTTCATAAATAGTACATATTTATAATCAATTCTACATTTCTTTTCTACTAGAAATTGTTTATGTCATTTTTCAGGTTAACAGTATAGTATGTTTTTTGCCTAACATGGTCTTTATGTAGATAGCTGAGATAATCACCGTTTTTGCTGTTTTTCTATTGTCCATGCATATGAAGGAAAGTGAACAGGAAGCATACTTAAAATATTGATTTTACTCAAAGTTTTACATTAGAATTTAAATCTCTGAAGACAGCTATCAAATCTATTCTTTGTCTAGCAGTTAAGGTTTTGTTAATTATTTAAACTAATTCAAATATTGTTATTTTCAGCACAGTTATTTTTTGGTAATCAAAGGAGAAGAGGAATTAGAAAGAATATATTAGTAAATTGTCTTCAAAACAGATATTTATACATTATGCAAATTATTGTTCTGACATTCAATAAGGGCTACTCACAGACTAGCCAGAAAATATTCCATCAAATGTGAATGATGCTTTTTCTATTGCAAGAAATACATAAACTGTATCTTTGTTTACACATATTTTAATATCAAGCTAGTTAAGCACATTATTATGATACATATGAGTTTAATACATTTTAAATGCAAGTGTTCATTATTTTCTAATTACTTAGATTTACTTTCACAAGCTCGCATATTAAAAATATAATTTGCCTTCACAGTTCATGGCTATTGTCCTCACAAAGAAGAATAACTTGGGATATAATGATGAATGGAATTACCCTGCTGTTTTTAATCAAGAAGGTGCTATAGGGTGAAGCCTAGCTTGAGGTTCTTGCTGCTTCTTAATGTTCCATCAACATTGCCAAAACATTGTTCCTAACCAGTGATTTTCTCTGCTTCTTTCCTCATGTTAGAAAATGCATGTATTAGGCTTCATGTGTGAAATTTAATAGAATGAGAAAATACATCATAATTTATTCATGCATCTTTCCTGAATATGTACACATAGAATAACCATATCTAATTCTACTAAGAAAAATATTACCATGGACACAATGGACTTTTGTGATGTTTGAGGAGGCAAATACTTCTCATTATTCCTAAATATATAGTTCTAGATAATGTAAGATATATTCAAAGACTGAAGTGAAATTATCAAATATATCAATTCAATAAATATTATTTATAGGATTAATTTGTTGAAAATGCTACATTAAAAAAACTCTGAGTATACTAATTGGAAATGAATCTTAACATAAAATAACACTAGAATAAGAAAGGTATGTGTGTAATATACCATAACAAAATGTATTGCTATAAAATTATTTTTAAAATATTAAACACAAATATCAAAATATGAAGCTCTTTTCTCATCATAATGCTCATCTAATTTATTCACCTTTAAAGGTCTTCATAATTCCATCTCTTTTACTCCTTCCCAAAGACTTTTGAATATTCTAGTTTACCACACATCAAAAAGGTAGTTTGACATCCCTGAGATTAAAAAAAAATCAAGCGCTCTTTTGAAAAGTATTCCTGCGTTACATTATTGTTCAGTATGTTTTACTCCAATAATATGTTGAGAGATATTGACCTTGCAAATCTGTTTTAATTTTTTTAATGAGCCAAGAATAGGATAAAAAGGGTTATGTAGAAATCATTTTAGAGGTACTATATATAAACCACAGGATAATAGAGACGATTTACTAGGCTACAGTGGCAAAAATGGGTGTTCAACTGATCTCTAGAAGATTTCAAACATAAACCTATTCAGAGGCATCATTGGAGACAATTAGGCCTGCAACTATGAAAAAATGCTGTGGAGCTTTGTAACATGTGCAATTCTCAGAGTTGGTATCAACTAGATGTGAACGACTGGATGATAGTGCTTTATTTTAAGCCTATCTTCTAGGTCCAAGAATTTTATACTGCCCATATTAGGGATAGCAAGCGCAAGTGATACTGATGGACAAGCAGTAACTGACAGCTAGTCAAACTCAATGCTGCTGAGGCGAACTACCACCAGCCCTGTGAAAAGGAGAGGAGGCTGTCTGGCCCATGGGAGTTGCAGCTTAGGAAACACTATACAAGGTATTGAAGAGCAGGAAGGAACTTGCTGGCAAAAGATAGTGAAAATCCTAGATAAATGATAAATACTAAGAGGCAAGCAAACTGTACAGACATTATTCTTATTTTATGTATGTAGCTTAATCGTATTTTTGAATAAATACATTCATTGCATAGTATTTTTAAATGCAAATTATAATATGGTGTTTATTTTGTCCTAATATTTTCAGTTAAAAAACTACCAATGCCCCTTGGTACCATTTCCCACTACATTTGAATATTTGCTTATTTTATTGGGCTACTTTAACAAAGTCTCAGAGCAAACAGAGATTTGTGCTCAATAAAGAATGAAGAATATGCAAAACACTTTTAGGGAGCATGGAAAATTCCACAGTAGAGTTGTATGTCACCCTTTTGGAGATGAAGAAACTTAACCTAATGTAAACTGAACCACTTTAGAAAAAAGTATCCATATCTACCTGAATTCATAATTTTGCCCTTTTTGACTCTATTAGTTAATGCATATAATTATGTATTTAAGAGATAATATGCCTAACTCCATTAATTTCAGTTTCCATTCCTAATCCTAATCCATTATCATAAATTGATTATAATCACATATTAAATTACTCTACAGATGATTAAAAAATTTTGAACTGTCATTTCATAGGCTGTGACTCATAATCAGAAATATGATTCATAAAACAAAACTTGACCTGAAGGATTGGCAGGTGATTTCAATCCCCCTTGTCTCATTATGCAATAGCTTAATTTAGTTTGGGAGCAATTAACTGAATGAGTCCTGAGACACTGTTCTCTTACTTATGTTGGCATAATCCTAATATTTTGAAATAATTATCAACAGAAGTTACTGAATTTTTCAAAAATTTTTGTCCATGGCATTTCCCTTTTTTTAATGCTTAAAAAATTATGTAATGCTCAAGTGGCTAGCATGAAATCTTAACTCTTGTGAGCATGAAAAAAAAAGTGTCTTGACTCTAAATGCAACCTTTGTAAATTGAGGTGAATAGTGAGTCATTTGCCTCAAATAATTCATTGAAATGACAAGTACTTAAATAAATTCATTTTAAATGATTGAATAGTTATCATTAGTCTTATCTTAAATATTCATCGAGTTCCAAAATGGAGGAGTTCTGATATGTGCTAATTTTCTAAAACTGTATGTTTTCCTGTGGTCCTCTCCTATGTAATTTATTTTCTATTGTGGTGGCCTGTTTGGAAATATTAAATGTATGATTTTACATTAGATAGTGGTATTGATAATGTTCAATTAGTGTTGTTCTCCACTGTTCTGCTGGTTTGTCATGCTGTATGGCTTCTGTTTTGCTGTGATTTTGGAAGTTTTGTCACTGATATTTCAAATGCTAACAGAGTCACGCAAAGTGAACGAATTTCAGCAAAATTTCCAGATTAAAGGTATATTATAAAGAAGCAATATGCTGCACATTTAAGAGAAATTAGCCCCTGACAATCATATGAAAAACAGTGCAACATTATGAAATATGGAAAACCTCATGAATAGCAAGGGAGTATTTTGAAAGACAAATAACTTGTTCATAGAATTTTTTTTCATATTACAAAAATGTGGCTATAAATATGGATTTCTCCAGATGGATTACATAGAAATAAAATTAACTACATCTGTGGAAGAATTGATAAAGAAGCTCAAAATTAGCAGTTAAAGTCAGACCAGCATCAGACTGTGGAGCAGATTTTCAATTGCTCCTATGTAAGTTCAAGTTGAAGCTGAATATAATTAAAACAAGTACATGAGAACCAAAATATGACAGTGAACATATAGCACTGAGTTTTGAGACTGTCTCAAGAAAAACTTTGGTGAATTAACACACATGACAGAGTACTTGAGCTGTGGAAGGACAAAAACAATCATCCAATATGAAAGCAAAAGGTAATTAAAGAGAAAAGAAATAAAGAAAAGATCAAAGTGGACTCAAGAGAGACTCTGAAACCTGCTCTCAATTATAGAGTAGGAAATTATAGAGTAGGAAATGGAACAAAGGGTAGAATAAAATAGCTCAACAGAAGATTCATAGAGAAAAGTAGAAGATAAAAATGAAGTATTACAATGAAATATGCAAATATCTAAGTTGAAAACAAAAAAGAAAGAAAATACATGGTATATATCAAGGTGAAAGGATGGGAAAAATCCAGCCCTGAGTTGCAAAATTGGAACATTTTATGGGCAAAATATTGAACTATGTGGGAATTAATAAAAGATGAACAGAATATACAGAATCACTTACCAAAAAGAGCTAGTCAATATTCAACAATTTAAACAGCGGTTATATGATTAAGAACCAATGGCATTAAAAGAGTTAGCCCAGACAGCACTGATGTCTTTTGCCAGAAACATAGTTCCATAAAGTGAAAAAAAATGAATTGCAATGTTTCAGTAAGCTGAGGTAACACTGGAAGCACTCACTCATTCATACCGAGAAAACTGAAAGACAGCTACATGGCTAGTTGATTAGAACAGACATATATCTGTACCCACCCCAAAGAAAGATGACCCAAAAGTGTTCAAAGTTCAGAATTATATAATTGATAACACATGCAAGTAATATTTTGCTGAAGACCAATAGTTGAACAATATATTCACAGGAAGCTGCCAGAAATTTAAGCTGTATTCAGTAGAGTACTAGAATTAAGGGATATTATGGTTGACATGAGGAATATGTGGACTAAAATGAGAGAATGGCTGCAAGAAATGCAAGTGAATTCCAACAATGGCTTGGAACACGAGAGAAATATCTTTGCTAACATAAGATGAATCTTACTAGAAAGCAGAGAATACCAGAAAGATGTTAACCTGTGCTTCATTAGCTATGTAAAAGTGTTATATTGTGTGGATCATAATAAACTGTGATAGCATTGTGAAGAATGGGAATTCCAAGACTCTTAACTATGCTTATGTTGAACTTGTATGTAAAACAAAAAAACAGTTGTTCAAGCAAAACAAAATAATACTGCATGGTTTAAAATGAGCAAATTATGCATCAGGGCTGTATCTGCTATATATATATATATATATATATATATATATAATTGGTCAAATTAATTGAGAAATCAAATTATATGAAGAATAATAGGACATCAAGAGTAAATAAAGGATAATTAGCAAACTGATAAGAGGTGTATAAGACAATCTTGTTCCCTAAAGTCAAGGAGTTCTTGAGGCATCTGCTAAAAAACATCAAATATACAGCTGTCACTAAGGATTACAACGCAATGTAAAGAATGTCACAATCCTCACAATTAGATTGGTACAATTGGCAAATCAAGAAGGAATTGACAAAATTTTATTGTGCTTGAATTCACAATCAAATAGCAGTCAAAAAATCAAATGATATATTGCATTGGACAAATCTACTGTATCAGAACTCCTTAATGTTGAGACAAAATACCACTTCCAGAGTAACACACATGGGACTCAAGCTGTGGTATTTTCATTAACCTCCCATAAGCAAGAAAATATGGACAATCAATAAAGAATATCTGAGAAAAGAATGATTCATTTGAATTATGGTGTTTGGAAACCATATTGAAAGTGCCAATGACTGATACCAAAAAAATCTGTCTTATATGAAGTATAGCCAGAATGCTCCTTGAAACTGGGGATGAGATTACTCTCATGTATTGGGGCATGTTATTAAGAGGGACCGATCCTTGGAAAAGATTATCATGTTTGGCAAAATAGAGGAGTGGCAAAAAAAGAAAAATGACCTCAATGAGAAATATTGACATGTGACTGTAACAATGGGGCCAAACATAATAACCAATGACAGAATGGTGTAGAACTGGGCATCTGTTGTACATAGTACTTCTGCGAGTTGGAACTCACTGTTGTTGCTATTTGGTTCGTGAGCCAATTATGGTGCGTAGTGACCTAATGTACAATAGAACTAAACACTACCTAATTCTGTGCCTCAAGATTGAAGAGTAAATTATTAATAAGCTGAAATATGCCAATGTTACAATCAGCCTTGTTGGAATAGAAGAGGACTTAAACACTTACTGACATAGATGGAAGGACATAACTTTTATTAGGATACTCAACATTATGAAGGCATACATCTTCACAACTGGACTAAGAAACATCGTGAAAAAAGGAAATGGCGATTGAACTCGTGAAATCTTTTGTTTTTCTTCTGTGCAAAGTCAACACCCACAGACCAGCAGCCCAGATATCAAAGGATGCATCGCACTGGGTCAACCTCCCAACAAAGATCTTAATTGTTGAAATAGAAGTGTGATTCCTTTAGGAGTAAGGGGCACCTGAACCCTGCCAGATCCTGGCAGACCTGAAGAATCTGGGCAATGTGAAAAAGATCTAGGATAACTTGCATACTTGATCCATAATATTGGTAAAAAATATTCATATACTGCGTTATTTCCAAAGAACTAACATATCTTTCTTGGAAGAGGGCAGTCAGAATGGCCCCTTATAAGCCAGTAAGTATAATTCATTGAATGACGAGTAATTAGGATAGATCGGTCACTCAGGGAGAACATCTTGTTTATTAAAATGGGTAAACAGTTAATAAGGTGCTTTCAACATGATTGATTAATACTGTGGCTAAAACAAGATGCTCAAGCATATTACCAGTTATGAGGGTGGTGCCTTGTTGCTAATGTTAGTTGATGTCTACTCAGTTCTAAATCATACGAAAAGTATGTACAATAGAAAGAAACACCACCTAGTCCTGCTATATTCTCACAATTATTCTTGCATTTGAGGTTATTCTTACAGCCACTCCATCAATCCATCTTTTGTAAACTCCATTGAGGGTTTACTCTTTTTCGCTGCTCCTCTACTTTACTAACCATGATGCTCTTCTTCAGGGACTGGTCTCTTCTGATAAAAGATCTGTGGTAGTTACATAATGTGGTGTCAATTTGAGACAATTAAGAGTGAAGGGTTGTAGGTCAGTCTGCCAAACAGGTCACAGCTGAATGATCTCATTTGGAGGTGCTACAGAGATGAATTGCTCACCTGATACCAGGTAGATACACACACTCTCTGTGGACAATCCTGTTGATAAGTCATATGGAGCCAGACCCCTGGAGCTGGAGGAGCCATGTGGAGAACCAGACCAGTGCTGAGATGCCCTTACCACCACTGGATCCACAAGACTTTTCATGTATTGGCCTGTGATTATCTTGCATTCACCACCATTGCATGTGCGTGAGTCTAAAGAGGAACTTATAGATTGGTATCAGACATATGGGCTAATATCAGACTTATGGACTGGATCGGGATGTTTTCTTAATATGCCATTCGTCATTGATTAAAAAATCTCTGTGGTAGTCATGTGCTTATGTGAATTTCATGATTGAGATGTAGGGGTGGAGTCTAGCTTGTTAATCTGGAGATAGTCATTGAGTAACCAATGATGCCTCTGTGTAGGCATGGCTTTCTTCTGAGACTTCTGGGAAATCTCGTAATATTTCCCTCGTGGAGATGAGAAGCTAGGTCCCCAGTTGTTGGGAGTTAGTCTCAGAGACAATGAAATACAGACAAGACAAGATGGCAGTGTCCGAGGAGCTGGAAGAGCTGGAGGAGAAGCCTGATGGAAACAGACCTCTGAAGCTGGCGAAGCCACATGGAGAGCCCTGCCAGCGCTGAGTTGATTCTACCACCACTGGATGATACTGATTTTGATATTGATATTGATATTGATGATATTCCTGAGCCCTGGAAATGAGGAGCCAAAAAGGGACCCCTGCCAGTGCTTGGACTCTGCCCCCACTGGCCTGTAATTTCTTGAGTTAGAAGGAGAATTTATAGACTGGTAGCGGGTGTATGGGCTCATAGGGGACTTATGAATTGAACTGGACTGGCTTGGGATGCTTTCTCAATGTTCAATTCCTTTTGTATGTAAACCATTCCCTTATGTCCATATGTGTGTATATGAGTTTGTTTCTCTAGTGTACCCTGGACTAACACAATCTCTCTTACAAAGATATGAGTGTCTATGAATTTGTTTCTCTAATCTGCTCAGACTAACATAATATCCAAAATACATGAGATGAAGTCTCTTCATTCTTGCCACTAAGGAGCAACTTGATTGCACTTCATCCAATGCATATTTGTTTGTTATTTGGCAGGCCATGGTAATTTTGATATCCTTCTCGAGCACTTTAACTAAAATGCATCCATTCCTCTGATGACATTCTTACTCAATGTTCAATGTTTGCAAGTCTATAAGGCAACTGAAAGTATCATGGTTTAGGTCAGGTACATCTCAGTTACCTTCCTGCTTCCCACCGCTTTGAAGAGGATATTTGCTGCAGAAGATGCAGGGAGTCATGTGACCTCCGGACTGCTGATTCCAGGAGCACTGACATAGTTCCAAGCAAGACAGGACCTTCAATGATTTCAATCATCCATATCCATGATATGTTACCTATTGGTCAAATTGTGAGGAATCTGGTCTATTTACCTTATACAATCATGCATAAGTCAAGTTTTTCAGCACACTTGGTTTTATTCAGTTTAAGATGTCATTTTTTTTTTCATTTTATACGGGGCTCATATAACTCTTCACAGTCCATACACCCATGCTTTGTCTCAAGTATATTTGTACATATGCTGCCATGCTGGTTTTCAAAGCTTTTCTTTCTACTTGAGCCCCTGGCACCAGCTCCTCATCACCCCTCATCTCCTCCTCTTTCTCTTCCTTTCAGACACTTGGTAATTGATAATTGGCAAATTATTTTTTCATATCTTCCACTGTCTTATTTCTCCACCCACCCCCTTGTGTGTTGTCCATCCCCCTGGAAGGGGATATAGAGGTAATTGTGATTGGCTCCCCCTTTCTACCCCAACTCTCCTCTTATGCTCCTGGTATGTCTACTATAATATTGGTCCCAAGGAGTTTATCTGTCCTATATTCCCCAAGTTTTCAGCTCTTATCTGTACCCATGTACATGCTCTTATCCAGCCATATTTGTAAGGTAAAGAACCAGAAAGCATTAAAGAACCAGAGGAAAGTTGTATGCTACACTGCACCTTTACTGGTCTGTCTTCTCCCCACAGCCCTTCTATCAGAGGATGTCCAATTGCTTATGGATTGGCTTTGGGCATCCACTCTGCACTATCGCCCTCATTTATATTATGATTTTTTTTTTTGCTTTTGGTCTTAGATGCCTGATACCTGATCTCATGGACACTGCATGATCGCACAGGCTGGCGTACTTCTTCCATGTGGGCTTTGCTTTTTCTCAGTTGGATGGCTGGTTGCTTATCTCCAAGAATTTAAAACCCCAGATGTTATATCATTTGACCAGGCACCATCATCTTCCCTCACCACATTTGCTCATGCACTCACCATCTTCAGTGATCATATCAGGAAGATGAGCATCTCAGAGTTAATCACATTTATAATTCAGTTTTGTGGTAAAATTAGGTGCTTTGGCTGATATCTGGGTCACCTTATACTCGAGTATATATGGTGGTACATTGTGTTGTAATCCATACTGTAGGCTGAAATTTTTATCTTTATCAGTGAGTACTTGTGGCTGTCACTGATCTGTGTCAATTTCAGCATTGGGAGTGTAGGGGTGGAGTCTAGCCTGTCACCTGGAGATAGCCAATGAGACCTCTATATGGGCTTGACTTTCTTTGAGAAAGACCTTGAGTCTTGGAGACAGGAGGAGGTGTAGGAGAAGCTACATGGGCTTACCCTGATGGAAGCAAACCTCTGGGACTAGAGAAGTCACGTGGAGACTCCTACCAGCACTGAGATGTTTGGGAGGCCACAGGGAGACTCCTATCAATGCTAAGATGCTTCTATCGCCACTGGAAACTGCTGATGGACCCTGAACCCTGGAAACGAGGAGTCATGGGGAGACCCCTGCCAACACTGGGATGCTTCTACTGCTGCTGGACACACAAGACTCTGCACCCAGTGGCCTGTGATTGTCCTGATGTCATTGCATATGCTTCATGAGTTGGATGGAGACTTTATGGATTGGTATCAGACATAAGGGTTAATATAGGACTTTTGACATTGGACTGGACTGGGTTGGGATGTTTTCTCAATGTTCCATTTCTCTTGTATATAGACTTTTCCCTTATATCCATATGCATGTTTATGAATTTGTTTCTCTAGTCTATCCAGACTAACACAATAATTAAGATCTTTCGCATTTTCAGCAAACAAAGATGTGTCTTCTGCATATCACAGGCTGTTATTAAGATTTCTCCCTGGTGCTGCATTTTTCATATGACCCAGATGCATTCTTCATACCTGCATTCTTATAATTTTCTCTGCAAACATAACGAATAAAAATGGTATGAGGATATAATCCAGACATATGCATTCCCCGAGATTAAATCACACAATATTTCCTTATAATTTTCATTCAGTGGCCACTTGATTCATGTAAAGATTCCTTCGTCATGAGTATGATTAGCTTCTGCATGTACCTAATGAAACATGTACCACTGAAGCATATTTTGCATGATCTTCAGTAAAATTTTATTTGCATACAATATCAACAATTTTGTTTTATAATTTGAGTATTCTTTTGGGTCACTTTTCTTTAGATTGGGTACAAGCATGGATTTCTTTCAGTCAGTTGGCCAATTCACTGTCTCTCACACAAGTGTTTCCTATGTTTCGTAGCATGTTGACACATTTCAATTGGTTTTCTATTCATTCCTGGAACCTGTTTTTGGATAGTGCCTTCAATTCAGCTTGAATTTCTTCCTTTAGTACCATTGGCTCTTGTTCATATGATAATTCCTGACATGGTAAAATTTTGACTTTCTTCTTTGGTATACCAACTCTTTTCATCTCCTTTGAAAAATTCCTGCACCATTGGATATTTTGCCCATAGAGTCATTCAGTATTTTAAATAGAGGCTTGACATTTTTTCTTGAGTTCTTTACCATAGCTGAGAATATTCTTCCTTCTCATATTTTTTAATTTGCACATCTGATTATTATATTTGGTTTTGTTTTCTTATGATGCCCTTTGAAATTTTGTTTGACTAGTTGACTTTGTCAATTATTCCACCTGCTTTAACCTCTCTATGATTAAGAGCACAATTCAGAATTTTACCTGGCATCATTTGCTTTTCATTCCCTTTTAATTACCTTTCTTCATGAATGATGTTCTTGATGTCCTCCCACAGCCCTTCAGGATTTTTCTTATCTGTTCTTGAAAAATTCTTGAACTTATTGTTGACTTTTTCTAATTTCTTTTAGCTTCAACCTGAATTTGCATATGAGCATATGGTGATGTGTCCCATATTTTTACTCTGGGCTTGTCTTTTCTCCTAATATTGAGTTTCTCAATTGTTTCTTTCCATAGATATAGTCAATTTGATATCTGCATATTCCATCTTGAGAACCTAGGGATATAGCTGTATACTGTGTTGTTGAAAAAAGGTCTTCACTTTGAACAAACAGTAGTCTCTCAATGCTGTCTATAAGGAGGCAGTGTCCTTATCTTTCTTCTGATGAGTGACTGGGTTGACCCTCCAACTGTATGGTTAAAAATCCAACATAGGCCACCAAAGAATTATTTACATAAATTCCACATCCATTAAGTTACTTCTGATCATTGTCTAGCAAAGTAAAAAGCTCTGTCTTTAAGCAGATTGTGTTTACTGTGACTTCAGATGGCCAGTCCCAAAGAGGGACAGTCCCCCTTTAAGGACTCGTCACTCATATTGAGATTAGCACTACCAAATTCACATGTGTATAAGTCATCCATGAACGAAGGTGCTTGAAACCAAACATCACTTGTATGGAGTCAATTCTGACTCATCAGGACCCTATATGGCAGAGAAGAACTGTCCCTGGGGTATTCTTAGACTGTGATACATTACAGGAGTAGAAAATGTTTCCAATTTGCAATGATGTTAAATATATCCCAAACATGTCCTTTTCCTGTTTTTGTACTATGTCTTATGACATTGATGATTTATCTGCTGCTGATCATGATTTGTGATGATTCTCATTGCTTTTTGTGTTCTATGAGCTAGCCATATTGATGTGAATCTTTTAACACTGTCATGGCTTCATGATGATTTTCCCTGTCACCTAGGGTATTCAGAGCATTAATTTTGTCCTCAGCTTATATTTTCCTGTTTAAATATCATAAAGAAGATCCTATTAGATTTAAATTAATTTAGAATATTTTATATCATAAAACAATAGAAAATTGTTCTTTCCTCTTAATAAACATAATTAAATTAAGGTAAGTACAGAGTAAAAGAAATAAATATCACAATCATAATAAAATATTTTAAAATTAATAATTCTTTTGTTTTATCTGTAATACATTGGATGAATAATAAATATACATATATTCAAGAATCAGATCAAAATTTCATTGAGGGTAGTGACCCAATATAAAGAAAGATTTCTAAAGCCTTAAATATTAATTATTGCCTATTATCTAGCGATGAGAGTCAGAGTACTATACTGTTATAATCTGCAAAGTTGTAATATCCACTATATAATACTGTTGGAAAAATAAATAATACCAAAAATATAGCTAGACTTCAGTGCAAAAAAAATTTAATACTTGCATCAAGAATAAGTACCTACCAAAGTTTGTTTCCACTCTCTTTTTAATGTCTAAATATTGTCACACTGAAAATGGGAGATTGGGTTCCCAATATTAGCTTTTTATAGCAGAGTAGGCTATCTACTGTGGGATTTTATCCAAGGAGAACATACATAACACTTGGGAAGTTATAGTCTCTTTTATAATGGAGAACAAGAACAAAGAGTTTCAGTAAGAAATGTGCCATTATGCTATCACTGTATTTTGATTTAGAATAGACTCCATGGAAAACAGCATCGTTCTATTGAAAGCACTATATTAAGACTTTATGACCACTCTGGGTAATATCTGCTCTCTAGACAACGGAAATACAATACCACTCTTTATCCCATATATTGTAGTTGTTAGAAAACAATATAAGATCTACTGTTTGAAAAGAATGGGGTTTCTTGGCACTAAGTCTGTTTTACCAACTAAGAATAAAATAGCAATTTCCTTACAAGGCAATCACCCATTAGGGAGACCACCACTGTTCTAAATTATGTAACAAGAGAAAAAGCTGTTATGAAGCACCTTCTAAGGGATTCATTTAGACTAAAACTTCAAAATGACTGGAACCATATTTGGTTTGTAGAGATTTGCAGAAAAATGAAATGTGTTCAGCCTGCTGATCAGATCCATGATTCTCATATACATCCCATGCGTTGATCTAGGGAAGAGCAATATTGAGGGTTTCCTGCACTTACAGTTACCACAATTGTTGTAGAAAAGAACCAAATATACTACTATCCTACCAAATTCTTGGTCCTTAACTTCTAATTATTTAATTTAAAAATATTACAATTACTATTTAATTTAAAATATGCAAAGATGATTTGTGCTTATATAAATTATCCGTGTGTTATTGAACAATTTCCTGACATTCTAATTTTTTTTAAGTAGGTTACTCATCGGGCTGCAAACAGCAAGGCCAGCAGTTCAAATCCCCAGAACTTCTATGGGAGAAAGATGAGGCATTCTATTTTTTTTATAATGTGTGCATGTTGTTGCTTGAATTTGTTTTAATGATAGCAGATATTGGAGGTCCAAAAAGAATCACATTTTAAAAACATGATCTTTGTAAGCATACAGATTTACAAGTAGAAATATGATGTAACTAATTGTTGATGAGACAGAAATATTTCAGTTAGTATCTTTTCATAATTCAGTGTTTTTCAATAACATTTTATAAATTGTTGTTTTTTTACTGTGATTGTCATGGTGCTGAGAATGTCATGTCTTATAAATATGTCCAATTACTTGAACAGAGCATACAATATGAATATTAAATTTATAAAATTCATCTTATATTTTTCACATACCAAGTCTAATGTTTATGCTAAAAATTTTGTTTCCATTTTATACCCAAACATATACTTTAAAACTATTACAGTATCTAAATAAATTTGGGACTTTATACCATGTGAAAATTGTATTACTTTTTAAAGAAGTGCTATAAATAGTAGGAAATTTTATTAACTAAACATCCTTTGTGAGAAATTTGTTTCACTAGTCTTACATAATTCCTAAATTTCAACAGGGAAGAGGATTGAAATGAAAATCTCCCAGTTTTTTCCACTGTGCAAATCTTTAATACTTTTTATTGATTATATGTCGTGGTGCTTTATTACTTTGGAAAACAACCAATAAAAAGGCTATAAACTATAATGAGCCTTGAACAGTTTTCTAAGTAAAGTTCCATTAATAGCGGGAAAGAATGTCATTTATATATATTTTATACTTATATTTTAAAATACATATACATTTTAAACTAGTATATTATCTTGCATAAATTTGATCTTTTTTAATAATCGCATAACAGAAATAGTGAAATAAGCAAGCAACTGACAGACATTACATGTTCAAGGTTTGTTTTGTTTTAATGTCCTTGCTTTCAGTTTGTTTCAGGAGAGAGATAAATATAACAATGTGCGAAGAGCTTGGAAGAAATGACACTTTCTAAGCTTTATACAAGCAATCATTGCTGGCTTCATTCAGCAGCTGCCCACTGGCACGAATGTCTCCAAAGGAAAATGACATTGATTTAACAAACTTGATGCCAGTGGAGAGCAAATATGGAAACTTCAAGAAAACAAAAACAAAGCAAACAAAAACCTTTACACTTAATTAAATTGATTAATTTTCTCAAATTAGGTGAGCATTCTCAATATGTTAATATATCTAGACATCTATCCAACACATGTATAAATTATCCAGTGCTATACGTCAACACAGATTATTAGAAAATTATTTTTTGGAAATATCTACTTTTCCCCTGGCTTAACTAAGACTGTATTTCTTATGGATAGAAGGTAGCTTAATTAAGCAATACTATTCATTATGCTAATGTGAAAAATATATTTTTAAAGTTCATGCCTTTTTGGTATAGCTTAGTTTGTGGTAAAATAAATGTGTTCCAATTTTGTAATGATAAGACACAATAAATGGGGGGAAAAAAGCTTCAAATATTAAAGTCTGCAATGAATGACTGCCAAAGTTGATTACTGTGAAACAAAATGAACAATTTTACTTTTTTGAATTGGCCTGACTTGTTGCTTTTTTAATGAACAGTCCCTCACTAACATTTAAGCATGACATTCAATTAGTTGCCATTTGTTTGTTGGTTTTTCCCCTGTGGGAATGACAGATTTTATTAATATTGACCCAGGTCCTCTGTAGCAGAAAAGAAAAATGAGAAGTGATCTGGTTGACTCTAAAGCTTCTGTTTATTGTTAGACAGTACTAAATACAATATTTTATCTTGAAAAATATCTGGTGCAATCAACAATCAACAATATAACATAATAGCATACCTTTCAATGTGGTCAAATTTGAACTGGTGAGAATCATGGTATATTAACTTATTATTTCTTCCTGACACAAACTCACAACTCAGGTATTTTTAGTGTGAGGCATTGCTTTCATTGCTTCAATTTACATGACAACATTTGGGTCTCCACTCCCTCCATACTCCTTCACATAGATTTAATTGTTTTATTGTGTGTGTGTGAATTTCATTTGCCTTTTCCTGTGGGCCCCTTATGATCACACAAGCTGGTGTTCTTCCATGTGAGCTTTGTTGCTTCCTTCTGGAATGCTTTGTTTGACCACAATTATTAAGATCCCAGACACTAAATCTTCTAATAGCCACACACCATCAGCTTTCTTCACCACATTTGATTATGCACCCATATGGCCTTCCATAATTTTGTCAGGAAGATGAATACAATACAGTACCATTTTACAAAAGTAGAAAGCCACATCTCTTTTCTTGTGAAATGGCTGATTGTTTCCAACTGTGGACTTTGCAATCAGCTGTCCAATGGTAACATGCAGCACAGGTCTTTGGGTCATAAATAGGGGTCAATACAAAGGCAAAATAGATCCCATTCAGACTTGAGAACAGAGAGAAGAAAAACCAGGGAGAAGTAATAAACATAGCCACCAATTAGTAGGCTATCCTTATATAACAACGTCATTGTTCAAGCAAAGTGACTTGGAACACCTTCCATTCTTGTATATTTTGTTTTGTTAGTTTTATCATTATTTCTTCAAGAGGAATTAAATATATAGAGATTCCAGGTGCCCTGTATGTAGAGCAATGGGGTCACATACTTCTTGATAATTCTCAACAATGCAAATTTCCTCAATGACCTTTATGGTGTTCACCATGAAGAACTGCCCAACTTTTTTTTTCAGTCTCATAGAGTGGACAGAGACTGAGCTGCTTCATTTGTGAAATTAAATTGTCCTCACTTTGGAAACTCCTTTTTTTTTTCAGATAATGTGTTAAAAATGTACCACAATATTGAAATGCCAATACTTCTTTTAATATTCACTGAGGAGTCTTGAATGAAACAAAGCTGCACAGCATTATTTGAATGTAAAGCACTCCCTGCTTAATCAGATTCATAGATTTATGAGAACAGTTTATCAATTAGGCTTAATCAATTAGTTTTATCTGATTTATTATCAGTGTATAAGATGTGTGATTACAAAAAATGCAGGCTAAATAAGTATTATTAAGAATTTTTCAAATAAAGTTCACTGACTGTTGTAACAACAACAAACTTTCAATAAATGACAAGGAATCAAGTAGACAGGCACACGGCTATTTGTAGAGGTAATGAAAATAACTCATTAGTGGTAAAAATGATAAATATTAATTTTGTAAACATTATTGTACTAGTTTTTAATTATATAATGGGAAGATGAAAATTCATCTACATAGAATTTTGAAGAAAATTCACTCATTTTAGATATTGATTTATTTAAATCTCATAATCATCTAAAACTTAAAGATTATCATGAAACCAATTTTACTGGTCAGAAATATTTGTAAAGAAAGTAATTTGTCACAGTTTACTTAGTTTATGATTATTGGAATCAAGAATCAGATCTAGAAAATCCTATGAAATAATTCACCATACATACATTTGATTTAAATACAACAATTTTTCCTGAGCTATAAATGCTTGCATATTCATGTACCCATCACATGTATATCAGTTAAATGAAATGTAATACTTCTGTTCAACTAATTCAAATTCACTGTTACTGAGTCATGTTGACTCTTCAGTACATTATGTAACTGTCTAAGTATATGTGCTGCCAAAGCGAGCACCTAACTGTCTTTGTGGATTCTGAAACTATGCATCTGCAGGGAAGCTACAGCTTCATCTTGCCCTGTCAGCTGACTGCTGGGTTTATATCGCTGACCCTCAGCTTAAATAGATGTACATGTGCAACACACTATGACACCTGAGCTCCTTAAAATGTTGCAATCAATAGTTTTAGAATTTCCTCTTTAAATTAATAAACACAGACAATTTTCCTTACAAGCCAATGACAACAGGGACAGTTATATTGTCACACAAAGCACTCCAGTAGCAGGGACACATTTTGAAAGCATGCCTATGTATGTTGCATGAGAAGCCTTACTGTTGGAACTTGCAGACACTCAAAAGGAGCATTTTAAATATCCAGTTAAAATTATAGCTTTGGAATCATGCAAGATGATGTTACAGCATAATAAATACTAGAATCCTATTAATAGTCCAGAATGA
>PVJH01016865.1:0-49228 GCA_004026705.1 Nesogale talazaci | reverse complement strand
ATAGAAGGACAGAGAGCTATATGACTCTGTGAGTCTCACATCTAGTTCTCACTCCTTTAGCTCTTATGGTTGTACTAGAGCATAAATTCCCAAACTTATTTGGCCTACCGAACTCTTCCTTAGAAAAAAGCTACCTAGCACCCCTCTAGCAATTAAAACCTTTTGTGCTATAGTCCATCATCCAGATTAAAGTGTAAGTATCCATTTTTGCAGCTCCCCCAGATCATTCCAGCACTCCAGAGTGGGAAATATCACCTACTTTGGGATTCCCTGCTTCAGCTTGCAAAGCTCACTTCCTGCAAGATATCCCTAAGGAGAAGCCACATGGACCTACCCTGATGCAGCCCTAGGTGCTAGAGCAGTTGTGGGGAGACCCTGCCAGCACTGAAATGCTTACACACTTCTTTGATACAGCGTTCTTCCTGCAGTTGGCATCATTGGGTATGCTTTGTGAGATTCAGGAGGACTTTGCAGATTGGTGTCAGACATATGGGCTAATGTTGGACTTATGGACTTAGCACTGAGTTGGGATGCTTTCTTCCTGTACACTTACCCTATATATTAAAAAAAAAAAAACAACTCTTGGGGCTGAGCCCCGGTGGCATAAGTGGTTGAGTGCGGAACAGCAGCCTGCGGGCTTGGCGGTTCAAATCCAGAGGTGGCTCTCAGGAGTTCCCACAACCACCAGAGGCAGTGATGCCCATGAAAAAAAAAAAAGAAAGAAAGAAAATCTCTTTCTTATACATGTGAGTTTCTGTTTCTGTTCCCCTGGTTTACCCAAACTAACACATTATGGTACCATGGGTGTGAGGTTCTGAAGAAACAAATCATAAGATGGAGAGTAGATGTTTGTTTGACCTCTCACTCAGGGTAGTTTTTCTCCTTTGGCTAGACAGAGGTCAGATAAAGCCACACTGTTTATTTGGTTGTTTTCTGGAAAGAATATGGGAAACATGAAAATAGAAAGCTTGTAAGCCCACTTGTTTTCAGCCATTAAAATGTGATCTTTGGATGGGTTTAGGCCATGCCTGCAAAGAAAGCTTTGAAAAGATATGCCCCACCCAGTGCTTTGGAGTACTCAGGAACCAGTGATCTTTGTTAGAAGCTGGAAAAATTCTGAAACCATGAAGAAAACCCCTCTCTAGGACTAAATGTTAAAGCGAGCCTGTGGGTAGCCTGTGGGTAGCCTGTTGCTAGGTGACCACCTGGATCTACTTGTTGAGTGAAAGTGGGAGAAAGGCAGCAATGAAGAAACAGGTTTCATTAATCACTGACACCTGTGGAATTGGTTTACAGGAAAAAGAGGAGGAAACAAGAGCCGGTTGACTGGTCTAAAGTTCATGACTTAGCATGAGGGGCCTCGGCTTATTGTGTATTTGTAAGAGCCCATGGTCTAGAAGCAAAGCAACCAAGGGGCACCCTGAAGAGGCTAAGTGAGGTCGCTCACATTGAGTTGACCGGAACCCAACCAGATGAAGACATTTTTGAGCCTCTGAACTGGTGCATATTGTTTCTGACTTTATGGATGGCCTGTCCAGATTTGACTTGGCTTATGAACGCAGATTTAACAAGTTCCCACTGGAATGAAGATTCTTCACGTTGAAAAATATGATTTTCTTCTCACAACACTGGGTTGGTGTAAGTGGGCAATATGGAAATTGGATATGCAAAATTGGGGGGATAAAGACATGAAGTGGTTGCCTTACAAACTCTCATAGGTGAGGAAATATCATTATAGGATTATAGGATTAAGGTGTAGGTGTAACTTAACTGCAATTGTTAAGCTAAAGAATTGTGTATAGATGCCAAGTTGGCAAAGGGTGAATGGAGATAGTTAAGGTTCATTGTGCCAACCTGGCCAATAAACACATGTGGGCTTAATTGAAAAGCAGAAAACTAATGGCTCAGTGAGTCTCTCCTTTGTAGTTTTCAGACCTCTTGCTTTCTGATGGTGGGATCAAAATGCAGTTTCCTTAGCCAGTTCTCTGCTTCAGCTGGCAAGGTTCACTTCCTGCAAGACATCAAGAAGCCACATGGACCTACCCTGAGGCAACTCTGGGTGCTGGAGAAGCTGTGTGAGACCCCTGCCAGCACTGAGAGGCTTACACACTCACTTGATCCACCTTTCCTCCTGCATTTGGCATCATTGCGTGTGCTTTGTGAGAAGGAGGAGGACTTTGTAGATCCGTGTCATACATATGGGATCATGTTGGACTTATGGGCTTGGGCAGCATTGGGTTGGGATGCGTTCTTAATGCACTTAACCTTTAAATGAAACACTCTCGCTTTCCCATCCCAGCTCAGGATGCAGTAGTAACCACAATGCTGATGCCCAAGAAGAACCAGATCGTTATCTATGAACTCCATCTCAAGGAGGGGGTCATGGTGGCCAAGAAGGATGTCCACAGGCCAAAGCACCCCGAACTGGCGAACAAGAACGTGCCCAACCTTCACATCATGAAAGTCACGCAGTCTCTCAAGTCACGAGGCTGCATGAAGGAGCAGTTCACCTGGAGACATTTCTACTGGTACCTTACCATCAAGAGGATTCAGTACCTGCTGGATGACCTTCACATGCCCCCTGAGATGGGGCCTGCCACCCTGCCCCGAACTTGCCCTGAGACTGGCAGGCCATGACCGGAAGGTCTGGAGGGTGAGCGACCAGCCTCTGACTAGAGGACAGGCCAACAGAGATACTTACAGATGGAGCGCCATGCCGCCTGGTGCCGACAAGAGAGTGGAGGCTGGGGCTGGGTCAGCAACAGAATTCCAGTTTAGAGGCAGATTTGGTCTTGGACATGATCCGCCACCCCAGGAAAGTGGGAGGGGATGCATTTGTGTTGAATAAACCTGAAACCAGAAAAGAAAAAAACTCTCTTAAACACTTATGATTTTCTGTGGATTTGTTTCTCTAGTTTACCTAGACTAACAAAATTAAAGTGACCAGATACTAAGGGGGACACCATTGACCCAGGGGTTGGCGGTTGCGGGGGGTTCTTGATTAAAAATTTGGTCTATATGGAGCAACAAAAATTTTCATAGAATGCAAAAATAGTATTGTAATATGTTTATTTTAATTTTAAAATGCCATGGGATGTTGTTAAATTGTTAAAAAGCAGGATGTCTAATCACTTTTTTAAATGCACATATCTATTTGTGTTACACTTCTTGTTGTGTTTATGTATATAATGGGAAGAAAAATATGTTCCTTAAAAAAGATAGCAACCTGAATATTATTCTAAATTTCACATTAGTCCCTCTTTGGCAAAAATTAGATCTAGACAATTGTGAGGAACTAGGAGAGGACTTTATGGCCTTAGTTTTTAATGCTGTCACATGAAAAACCTCATTTTATTTCTTTTTCTTTTTTGTAGTAAACTTGTAAAAGCCAGAATTCAGGGCTGAGCCCTGGTGGCGTAGTAGTTGAGTACAAAACTGCGGCCCATGGGCTTGGCGGTTCAAATCCAGCAGCAGCTCTCCAGGAGCAAGGCTGGGTAGCTCCCACAACCACCAGAAGGTAGTGATGCCCCCCTCTCAAAAAAAGGCAGAATTCATGTGAGTAGAGTCCTATCAGAGAAGGAAACTGTGTTAGACAGGGTTCTCTAGAGAAACAAAACCAGGACACTAATAATTCTCTCTATATATTTATATAGATAGATATCTAAACAGTTAACTAATCTATAATCTACAAATGTCTTGGTGCAACTCACTTGCGTGAGACAGCTAGTAGACGAGCAATCCTTCAAGTCTTGAGGGCAGCCGAGTAGTCCTCTGTAGAGCAATTCAGCCACAAGCAGCAAATGGCAAGGCAGGTCACCAACAGCTAGTCAGATGACAGAGTCCGACAGTCCCCAGCTCAAGAGATGGATATTCTAGTAACATGACGAAGCAGGGCTTGAAGGAACCTCAACTCACAGCAACACAGTCCACGAACTAGAGGTCCCACGGGTAGTATAGCTTAGAGATCAAGGCATAGGACTAACAAGGCAGCCCACTGGTCCTAAGATCCAAGAGCAAGAGGAAAAGGGCGGGGGCTCACTGAGCCATTTATAACTTCGCCCTTCAATCAATCTCACCTGTGTTCATTGGCCATGTTGTCACAACAAGTCTACCTATCACACAAACTCAAAGGTTTCCCACTGAGTGAGAGAGGCAGAAGAGTAGTAAGACTGAATCCTGTGAAAGGCGGGGAACTTAGGAGACCCAGAATAACAAGGCAGTTCCTTTCAGTGCCACCTCTCATGGATTCTTCTCTGCGAGGAATCCACATTCCCACCTTGATCATCTTGAAATACAATTCCAACAATGTTTTCTTCATCTAATACACATCCTAAACTATAAAATGAAGGAGACATAAGTAGGCAATCATCTACGTTTTGTTGGGTGCCGTTGCCTTGTGCCTCCAAACTTTCAGTGAGCTGATAGACAAGGAGTGATCAATTTTCAAGGAGTAGCTTCTATTCCTTTTAATCTGTGTGCTGTTTTAGACTATGCTCAGATCTCCGAGTCTAGGGTCATAATCTCCTTTCAGACTGCTGAGTCAGGGTTGGAGGAGAGCAGTGGAAAGCAATGCTCCAAGTCATATGGTAGAGTTACTCCAGCAAAGGCTGATACAGCTACCAAAGCACACAGACATCAGTGTGTGGAGCTGCCACCACCGCCAGAATTGCTGCCATCAATGACGCAAGGAACCAAATGCAATTGTCTCCACAAGCATCACCCTCAACCGCGTGAGGACAGCAAGGTTTGGCTTCCACTGCAAAGTGGGCAGCGAGTGCGTCTTATTGGCTCAGCCTCCATGATGGGTCCTTGTTTTGACTGAAAGAGAAGCTGGGAGAGAGTACCAATAGCTTCCGCTTGTGTAGCAGGAGGTAGGTTCTACTTCCTCCAAACATAGACAAGGGGTTCAGACCCTGGCACCCTAAAAGAAGGGCATGTTCTCGCTCTAATTAGCTGGCCAGAGTAGTTGTTTTAAAGAGAAGGGTGTTGAGGCTTTGGAAGAGAGTAGTCACTCCCAGGGGGTAGGAGATGGAAGCTGAAATTTTGTATCAAGTCTTGCAGGCTCTGAATATTATCAGATTGAGCATAAGATGCCCAGTAGAGAGAAATGAGGAAATGGCATGAGGGCCACATTTCACCTCTTCGAGCTTCAGAAATGAGGAGAAAAATGCAACTCCATGCCAGCCCAGGGTCAATTGCCACAAGGCCAAGGGCATATGACATGCTCCCACCCTCCATCCTTCTTTGACCCTCTTTTCTCTCCCACCATCCTTCCCCTGGCACTCTACTTTTCTGCTGGGTTAGAGAAACAGCAGCAGTGGCTACACAGAATTCATGGACAATCCTCATGATTCTGGGGCTTTATAATGGAATCCAACAGATCGCCACAAGCCAGAAGCAGAACCATTAAGGATACAGTCTTTTGTCCGCAGCAGTCTCTTCTTAGCCCACAATCACATCTCCCACGGGTCCTCTGTCTTAGCTCTTTGATTCTCTGACTTCTACCTTGGTCTGCAGGATGGTGGGGATAGCCATCTCTGCTTTTCTATCTCGGTATTGCATCACTGCCCTGTCCCATGGTCTTGGTGTCGAGGCCGCTGATACTTCTGCTGCCTCAACCACTTTAAACTGGCATCTCACCCCACTCCCATGATTACCTCTCGTTTCTTGATGGTCACGTGATATTCTCTCTCTCTCTCTCTCTCTCTCTCTCTCTCTCTCTCCTTCCCCACCCCACCCCCCTCCTCTCTCTGCTTCTGAGATGGGTTTCTTACACTCAGAAGAATGGCCAAACTGCCCAATCCTCTCTGTTGGTGGCTCATACACCCTTTTTGCATGATCCCACCCACTATTTAGATACTCAAAACTCACTGTCAAAGCAGAAACTCTTTACAAGAGCGGGAAGCAATCTTTCTCCTTCAGAACTGCTCGTGGTTTTGAACTGCAGACCACGGACTGCAGCCCAATGCGGACGCACTCTGCCTCCAGAGAGTAATTTTATCCAGTTTCACACCGGCACAGACAGGTCAGGATCCTGGAGAGCATGTGCGATAAAGACAGAGCTGGGAAAGGGCCCAGCACGGCACTAACGGAGGTTTCCTGGGGAGCGGTTAGTGAAAGAGGAAAACTCCAGGGACAGAAAAGGCAGCCAGGACTTCCCGAGGGTTTGCCCCTTCTCTTGTGCCTCAAGGATAACACCGTGTCTTGTCCGGATTATGCAAAAGAAGAGGAAATCTCTGTAACTGTCTTTTCTATCTCATTTTCCAATTCCCCACCACCACCAACCCCTGAGCCACTGAAAGCATCCCCCAAGGACATCATTGCTGTAGTTTTCTGCCTCTAACGTACCAATGGCTTCATAGCTCTGACTGAGTCAAACTGAGACATCTTCACATGAGAACCGGGGACCACCACGCCCTTCTCACCCTTACGTGCTTATATATAGCCCTCTGCCGGTGTACGGGCATCAACCATTGCTCACTCCTGCATTCTACGCTCACATGCTTCAGGCCCCACCTTCCCGTGTCTCAGAATTCCATTTCCACATAGTCTGGAGACAAGGTCTCTTAGATTAGTTCCATCAAAGAGTTATTAGCCATGGGCCAGTGAGTCTTGCAGCAAGGTGTGAATGAGAAGGAGATTTTTAAAAATTAAAATAGGCTCTTTTAAAGTCATACACTTGAAAACTGAAGAGACACAAGAACGTGCTGATACAGTTTGACACGGGAAGCTTGAGAGTGGGTTGCAGTGTGTCTAACCAAACGGGTCAATCCGTAACCGATCTAGGAATCTCTGAGTGCTGGCAGCACCAACCCCTGAAAAAGACAAATCTGCATTCAGAGACTTCTTCATTCTTATTGAAGATCTAGACAAACTGTCATATCCCCTATATAACTTTTGTTGAAGTCATGGCACACAAAATATAATTTTAGTGGCACTTAGCATATCATATTCCAATTTTGAATTTGCATCCTCACTCTTCAGTTTGAGACAGTTTTTAAAATTAGGAAATAAGTCATTGTCACCTTTGTATTCTTAGCAACAAGGATAACTGACATATAAATAGGATCCAATAATCTTAATGCTGAATGATTGCTGGCAATAGTGTATTTCGATGTCATTTCCTGTGTCATTTATCCCCAGCATAATACTTGGCTCACAATAGGTATTCAGTGAATAATTGATAGTACTTAACATAATTGAGGCAGTTAAAATATTAATAACCTTTTTATCTTTGATATAGACCTCCAAAGACCTTAAGTGTCCTTTTATACAAGGAGTCATTTTCTTCACCACGTTCCGAGATTACGGGAATATGAAGGCCTAACTATTGACATCATAACTTCCTAACACACACACACACACACACACACACACACACACACACACACATTGCTCCTGAGTCTATTCTGACTCAGAACGGCTGAAGAGGCCAAAGAAGAATTGTCCCACAGTTTTCAAGTCTGTACATCTTCCCAGAAGCTACATAGAACACCATATCTTTCTCCTGCAAAGCAGTTTCAAACTGCTGACCTTCTGTTACCACACTAACATTTTAGCCAGTGCGCCATCAGGACTTCTTCCTAACTTCTGAAAAACACGATAGTACAGAGTTAGTCACCTCACGAGTCTGTTAGAATCTACTTCCCCTGAATTCCTTGGCCTGGATTCTTAACCTGCTTCCAAATAACATTGTGTTAAACCTTTCTTGATCAGGCAGATGGGAGAAGGAAAATTATTCATTAATTAAAAAAATAGAGTATCAAATTGGGTTCTTTTGGGCCTAAAAAGCCTTAAATTGAAGCTACCCATAAGGTCAGGTAGGCCTACATCTGATTCTTGGCAGATCCAGTTTTAAATTCCAATTTTATCTCTCATTCGGACTGTGAGCTCTTTAATCTCTCAGATCTCTTATCTGGAAAGTGAGGCTAATTCATGATATCTATCATGTGAATTTCATGAGCTGAAGGAAATATAGAAAGGTTATCACAATGTCAATTGCCCAAGGATTGTTCCATAAATGTAAATTGCATGACTTTATTTAAAGCACACTTGTAATTTCACTAGCTGGTAATTCCTGAGCAAATAATATTTTCATTGTCTTAAAAATATTATGAGAACATTAAACAAACAGTCCTGTTTGATAGATAAATGATAGATAGATAGATAGATAGATAGATAAGTAGAATCAATAAATTGTCATAAGTGGAAAATATGGTTGGGATTATTTAAAAGAAAAGAGTATGACAATTCAGTGATGACAGTGGAGCTTCACAGGAGAATGCAGCAATTGGTTACTAGGGATATTTTTCTTCACTAAGGAAAAAAAGCAATAATTCATTAGCTATCATTTTAGATGGGTACCATGTTTAGTGATCATATTTTGCAGAAAAATAAGGGAGTCAACCTCTCCCACCAGAGAAAGCAGAGAAAATAAAAAAGTTACAATGACAAGGAAGACTTTATCTAAAACTGCAGAATAGATAGACAAGAGTGACATGGTCTCAGCTATATAATATGGAAAATGTGAAATTCATAACCAGGATATACTTTCATGCAGTTTCCTAAAACCTAAAAGAAGGGTGATAATTGCGTAGAGATTTATAATTCCAGGAATTTCATTCAACATGTATAGGACGTATACCTGGGTACCTATTCCAAGACCTAAACCCAAACCCCATTGTTAGTCCATCTAGTCCATTTCATTGTTGGTTCTGACTCATGGAGACCTGAGAAGCTGGAAGATGGGCTTAGACTAAAATGAAATTAAATTATCTTGCAGTGTCCAGGATAGAGGTTAGAAAACTTGATGTGTTATGAAGTGCAGCAACCAAGTCATTATTTGGCTCCTCCCCCAAACCACTGCCATGGGGTCTATTCTGATGGATTCCAAGGGTAAAAATCTTTTTTTTTTAATCATTTTATTGGGAGACTCTGACAAATCTATGACAATCCATAGTTAAATTATATTAGGCACACTTGTACATATGTTGTCATCAACATTTGCAAAACATTTTCTTTCAACTTGAGCCCTTGGTATCAACTCCACTTTTTTTCCCCCCTCCCACTTTTCCACCCTCGGGAACCCTTGATCAATTTTACATTATTGTTGTTATTTCATGTCTTAAATTATCTGTTGTCTCCTTTCACCCACATTTCTGTTATTCGTCCCCCTGGAATGGACTATGTATCCAACTATGTCATGGGCTTCACCTCCATCCCTACCATCCTCCTACCTTCATGATATCACTACTCCCACTACTGTTCCTGAGGGTTTTATCTGTCCTGAATACCATGTGTCCAGAGCTGTTATTTGTACCAATGTGTGTACTCTGGTCTAGCTGGATTTTTATGGTAGAACTGAGTCGTGGGAATTGCGGGGAGGAAGCATTCAGGACCTGTCAGACAAAAATGGAAGTTGGTGGGGCAAGCAAATGGAAAAATACCATGGGCAAGGGAAAAACACTCTAGGATGTTGTGAAAAATCAAGCCTCCTCTTCCTCTTCAATGACCTTCAAAACCAGATGCAAAAGGATGACCATTGCATATAACATTGAACATCATTGCTTAGTGCGGCTTTGGAGACAGTCAAATCATTACAGAAAAATTTCCAGCTACTCCCTCCCCAAGACCCGGGCTATAAAACTCTTCACCTCTGGTCCAGAAAGCTTGACTTCTCTCGTCCAAACTAGGGACCTGTAAACTTCAATCAGGAGCTCTGAAATAAAACTCTAAAATTGTTTTCTGCCTTTGCCCCTTTTCTTTTCTTTGCATTACCAAAATTACCTTACAGAAACCAAAAGAAGGATACGTGTTTCTAAGTGTTCTACTGCACCCTGGTTGAACCTTCCCTTCCTTGTAACTCTTCTCTGAGAGGATGTCCAATGGTCTACAGATAGACTTTGGGTCTTCACTTCAACTCCCTTCATTCACATCAATATAATTGTTTATTTTGGATCTTTTAATAACTGATCCTGTTGACACCTCATGATCACACAGGCTGGTATGCTTCTTCCATGTGGACTTATTTGCTTCTGAGTTGGATGGTCACTTGTTTAACTTCAAGCCTTTAGACCCCAGATGTTATATCTTTTCATATCCAGGCACCATCAGCTTTCTTCACCATATTTGCTTATGCACACATTTGTCTTCAGTGATCATGTCAGGACGGTGAGTGCACAATATTATGATTTTTAGTTCTTGAAGCCTGATAACTGATCCCTTTGACACCTCGTGGTCTCATAGGCTGGTGTGCTTCTTCCATGTGGGCTCTGTTGCTTCTGAACTGGATGGCTGCTTGTTTACTCAAGCCTTTAAGACTCCAGAAGCTATATCTTTAGATAGCTATATCTTTAGATCAACTTTCTTCACCACTTTTGCTTATGCACACATTTGTCTTCAGTGATCCTGTCAGGATAATGAACATCATTATAAATGATGGGAGTACATACTGGAGGCCCAAAGTCCATCACTGATTATATCAGGAAGGTGAGTATTAAAGAACACCAGGTTATTAGAACAAAGTGTTCTTGTGTTTAGGGAGGCCTTGTGTGGAGAGCCGGATTCAGAGGCCATTGTTTGCTCTGCGAACAATCCCTACCGCCCCAGGGCTTTATTAAAGACCACCAGATGCACAAAGGACACCTATCTCTTGCTGGGACACACCCAGCCTTTTTCTGTATCCATTCCTGGCATTTATGTTTAGTTTATATTTTACCCTTTTGTATAAGCCATATAGCTTGTTTGCTTTTTGTTACATTTTAGTTATTATACCTTTGTATTGTTTTATAGTGCTTACGTATGTTGTAACCTTTAGTCCATTAGATTATATTGTAGCCTTGTGATTGGTTGTTTTAAGTGGCCCCCGCTTTGCTCCTGTATGCCCCATTAGCATACGTGCGGGACCAAGTTGAGGACTACAGCCCCTTTTGCGCGCGTTTTTTCCTTATATGGCACTCGACCAGGATTGGCCCCTGTTGACTTTACCTCATTAACATAAGCTGTGACCATTGGCTTTATATACCCTGAGTTTTGCCCCAATAAACGAGGCTTGATCAGAAACCTGTCTTGCCTCCATTCTTCGCGTCCCCTGCCCATCTTCGTCTTCCAGGCTCCGGACCCAGAGATCCACGTTGTGAATGTCCTGCTGGCCGGGACAGCCTTGAGTAAAAGCCCAAAGTCTGTCTGCTATCTTAATACTTTAACATATAAATATATGTACATTGGCCTCTATCCCTTTCATTATAAATTAATATATTTACATATATACATGCCCAAAGCTTACCTCTATAAATAGCTTTTTCTTCCTACTTCTTTCCTCTATTTCCTTTCACCTTCCTTCTGTCCCACTGCAACATTCACCCTCCACCCAACTCTTAGTAATTCCTTTTGGATACATTGCACTTGATCAAACCCCACCAGTCTTCCAGGCCATCATTTTTAGATTTCTTGTTGTTCCCTCATCCCTGAGTTTGTTGGCTCCCCACTTCCCTTCCCCACCCTGTCCTCTCCCATGTCCCCCGAGACCACCAGTCCTATTGTTTCCTCTTCAGGATTGTTTGTCCTGCCTACTTTATATAGACATAAGGCAAAAGAAAGAAAAAATGAGGTAAAAAAGAAACAAACATGATAGGTAGTTCCAGGTCTGTCTGCCGACCCTTGGGAGTATTGCCAATTGGGTCTGATGAGGTGTGAAGCCCTGTCCTCCAAGCCAGAAAACTTTTTTTTTTTTTTGGCATCACTGCTCTCCAGTGGTGGGAGTAGGAGGCCCAGCTCCGCTGCTGGAATTGAACCTCCGTCCCAGTGGGCCGCAGTCCCGCGCACAACCACTACGCCACCAGGGCTCAGCTCAGAAAACTATTTTCATCAAAGGTAAAAATCTTTACAGGAACAGACAGCCTCATCTTTTTTCCACAGACGGGCTGGTGGGTTCAAACTGCTAACCTTCTGATCATAACCAATTCCTCCACCACTAGAGTTAAATCAAGGATCGTTTCTCTTTTCATTCTCGATTTCCCCAGTGATAAGCATAGTATTCAAAGAAAAAATTAATAAATTAAAAAGGAAAAGAATCAAAGAAAAGAGGAGAGCAGAGGAACAGAGAGGAAGGGAGACTCTTAAAATGAAATCTATCAGCTCAGTCCATACATTTTCATTTTGTTCATCTTTCCTTGTATTAGCCAATTTAAGATTCTTTTGAAAAACTCCAGCCTTATGTTACTGAACTAAGTTGAAAGACCCTTTATGTTAGGACAAATCTTCCCTAACCCAGAATGTTAGGGTGAGCCCATGAAATAAAGCAAGTGTGCCTACAATTCAAAAAATCACAAAACAACAAGTGTTGGAGGGGTTATGGGGAGATAGAAACTCTCATCCACTGCTGGTGGACCAGTAGTTATGTACAGTCATTATGCAAACCAATTTGGTGATAACCAAAACAGATGGAGATTGAGCTACCACATGACCCAGTAATCCCCATAATCAGCATATACACAGAAGAAACAAGAAACAAACCACAGCCAGACATCTGCTCCATTGTTCATCGAGGCAAGTTCACAATTACAAGGAGTTGGAAATAACCCAAATTTCAATCAACAGACAAATGGATCAGAAAACTGGTATATACATACAATAGAGTATGATGAAGCATATTGCCACATGAGAAGAACTTGAGGTAGTCATTCTAAGCGAAGTAAGCCAAGCACAAAAAAACAAGTACAACATGAGTCCACTAAGGTAAGCTTAAAAAAATGAGTGAACCTGTAGGTATGTCCAGCTATAGGGGAAAAGCTACTCTATACATCCACCCCTGGTGTAAGGTTCAGATACAATGGCAGGGGCCAAACCTAATCCAGGGATACATGTGGCAGTCAAATAAATAGGACGGGGAAAGAAAGGGGGATGAACACATGGGGGGAGGCTGCAGAACAGGGCACTAACCCAACCAAGGTGAGGCTATTGTTTATATCTCCACAGTGGGGGGGGGGGGGAGAGAGAGAGAGAGAGCAGGCTTCAACCCAATTATCTAAAATGTGACTACAACATACCAACATGTACCAGAGAATCATTATAGAGGTCTGCAGGGCCAGCCCCAATCCCAACTATGTAGAGACGCACCACCACCACCACAAACACACACTCACTCAGTCTTCTGAGGACACTTCAGAGGACAGCACTAGGGCTACAGCTTGGGAAGAGGGACATGTCTAATCAGCGCACACAGAAGAAACAAAAAGGAATGGAGAGGGAGGGGAGGCCATCCTGCCCCACCAAGCCCCTAGAACAACAATATTCCTGCTCAGAGCAGACAATGCACAAAGAGGACCATAGGACCCATCAATTTCGGGCAAAACACTAAAGGCATCCAACAGAGCAGCAAGGGGAGCAAAGTGATGAAATCTCCAGGGAATATCGAAAATAGACTTTGGAGACAGAATGTGGCACCCCATCAGACTTGATTGGAAAATGCTCAGAAAGGCCAACAAACGACCTTGAGTTGTTTATAGGCTGTTCCACTTTTGACAGTAGCTTTCTTTTTGTTGTTGTTGTTGTTCTGTTTTGTTATTGCTGTTATTATTTTGTTGGTCTTGACTTCCTTTATTGTTTTGTTTGGCTTTGCCTGGTTTTTGCACTTATTAATGTATCTGCATGTCTATCCAGATAATATAGGCAGAAATGAAAAGAACAGAATCGATGGTTCTAAGGGGATACGGAAGAAGGGAAGGTGGGAGAAGAGAAGTGGTGGGCAGGAGGTGAAAACTAACCCAGGATCAAGGGAACAACAAGTGAACGAAAATCAATGGAGAGAAGGATGTAGGATGCTGTGTTAGTCTGGGTAGACTAGAGAAACAAATTCATAAACACTCATATGTATATAAGGAAGACGTTTGTATACAAGAGCAAAGGAACGTTGAGAAAACATCCCAAGCCAGTCCAGATCAAACCCATAAGTCTGATATTAGCCCATATGTGCTACACCAATCTATAAAGTCCTCTTCAGACTCATGAAACACCTGCAATGAAGTCAAATGCAGGATGATCACAAGTTAGTGGATAGAAAGCCTTCGGATCCTGCGGTGTTGTAAGCATCCCAGTGCTGTCAGGAGTCTCTCGTCGCTTCTCCAGGTGCAGGTTTATTGTTGCATCAGGGCATGTCTATGTGGGTTCTCCTCAAGGACCTCACAGGGAGGCATTCTTTTCAGTCAAGTCACAAGCGTTGTCAGTAGCAAGTCTCTAAGGAAATGAACCAAGAGAGATGGTGTCTCTCTCCTCTAAGAAGAATGACCACATTTCCCAGAATTCTCAGAAGAAGACCACGCCCACGCAGAAGTCTCACTGGCTATCTTCAGATTGACAGGCCAGAATCCACGCCTCTACTCGTAATCTTCAAACTGACACCAGATGAGGTGATTGCCACAAGCCCCCAATAAACTTATTTAAGAATCATAATTTTTTAAAGTGTGACTGAAAGACAGAGATAGAGCTTGCTGAAGACAGCTAAGTTCAGAGGTCAACAGTCTCTTTCTTTCCAGGAGTATCTTTAGAGAATCAGTCCCAAGTGGAAGGATCCAGTCTCCCCTCATTTTTACTTTCTTTGTTGATGGCATCCCTAGAAAACGTGGAAAGAAATGGGGAGATGTCTCTTCTTACAGTGAGCACCTTCATGCCTTGGCCTTCCTCATGTTCTTCCTACTATGTTCCTGGTGCCCTGGCAGGTTCAGGACAGCTTTTGTCCATTTTTGTGGTCAACTGAGGCATTGTAGGAAACAGAGTGGAAATACAGCACTACTTGACTCTATAGTATCAGGCTCATAAATAATCAAGAACAATTCTAGGTGAATTGATGGAAACTCTTTTAAAAATCATGTTATTGGTGGCTCAAGCGACTTTTATCACAATTCATGCATACATCCATTATGTCAAGCACATTGGTACATTTGTTGCCATCATCATTCTCCAAATATTTGCTTCCTACTTGAGCCCTTGACATCAGCTTCTCAATTTTCCCCTTCATCCCGGCCCCCACACCCTTATGAATTCTTGATAATTTATGAGTTATTATTATTTTATTATATTTTACACTGCCCAACGTATTCCTTCACCCACTTTTTTGCTGTCCATACCCCAGGGAGGAAATTATATGTAGTTCCTTATAACCAGTTTCCCCTTTCTACCCCACCTTCCCTCTACCCTCCTGGTATTGCCACTGTTACCACTGGTCCTGAAGGGATTAGCTGTTCTGGATTCCCTATGTTTCTGGGCATCAAAGAACAAAAAATCATATCATTGCGTACCCACCTTTCTGATATGATTGCTGAAGACAAATGTGTGTATAAGCAAATGTGGTGAAGAAAGTTGATGGTGTCTGGCTATCAAAAGATATATATATATATATATATATATATCTGGAGTCTTAAAGACTTGAAGGTAAAGAGGCAGTCATCTAGGTCAAAAGCAACAAAGCCAAATCCACATAGAAAAAGCACACCAACCTTTGTGATCATGAGATACTGAAGGGACCAGGTATCAGGCATTAAAGAACTAAAAATTATATCATTATAAATGATGGGGAGTACAGAGTGGGGACCCAAAGTTCATCTGTAGATCCCCTTACAGAAGGGTCACAGGAAGGAGACGAGCCAGTCAGGGCACAGCATAATAATGACAAAATATGCAACTTTCTTCCAGTCCTTCCATATTTCTCTCTCTCTCTCTCTCTCTCTCTCTCTCACACACACACACACACACACACTATCATGACCCCAATTCTACCTTACAGATCCAGCTAGACCAGAGGATGTACACTGCTACACATAAGACCTGGAAACAAGGGGAATTCAGGATAGTTGATCCCTCCAGACCCAGTGGTGAGAATGATGACACTGGGAGGGTTGGATAGAAAGGGAGAACTAATTAAAAGAATCTACATATAATCTCCTCCCTGAAGGACGAACAGAAAAGTAAGTGAAGGGAGATGTAGAATTGTGTAAGATATGATGAAATAGTAGTAATTTATAAATTATCTGGGGTTCATAGGGGCAGGGGGTGGAAATGAGGAGTGGATACCAGGGACTCAAGTAGAAACCAAGTGTTTTGAGAATGATGAGGGAAACAAATGTACAAAAGTGCTTGACACAGTAAATGTAGTGTGGATTGTGATAAGAGCTGTATGAGCCCCCAATAAAAAGATTTAAAACAAACAAAAATTATCAAGGGTTCATGAGGGGGGGAGCAGGAGGAAGGGGAAAAAGAGTTGATACCAAGGGCTCAAGTAGAAAGCAAATGTTTTGAGGATGATGACAGCAAATGTACAAATGTACAATGCATGCATATATGGATTGTGATAGGAGTTTTCTTTTTTTAAAATTTATTTATTATCATTATTTTTTAGGCATCAATGCCCTCTGGTGATGGGAGTAGGAGGCCCAGCCTTTGCTCCTGGGAGCTGGAATTGAACCTCCATCCCAGTGGGCTGCAGTCCCGCGCACAACCACTACGCCACCGGGGCTCAGCCCTTTATTTATTTATTTATTTTTAGGTGATAAGAGTTGTACAAGTTCCCCAAAAGAAAAAAAATTAAAAACAAAACATATGAAAATTGTGGTAGTAATCTTCAGTTCTATATGCAGGGTTGAGCATCCCCATGTTGTTCAGTGAGCATTTAAAAGTTTTAGCTACTTTGATAAGCAAGAAATATTTAGAAGATTAATTCCTTAGAATATTTTCTTTCAGGTATGCTAGGTATAATTTCTTTTCTGTGGAAATTTATAATTACTAAGTTATTTTATATAAACATGCTATCAAAGCTTGTTGAATATAAACATGTAATGTAAAACATGTAATTGGGGCTGAGCCCCGGTGGCGTAGTGGTTGTGCACGGGACTGCGGCCCACTGGGATGGAGGTTTGATTCCAGCTCCACAGGAGCAAAGGCTGGGCCTCCTACTCCCACCACCTGAGGGCAGTGATGCCCAACAAAAAAAAATAACAACATGTAATTAAAATAAAATGCATATAATATAGCATGTATGTTGTTACATGGACTCCCCATTTTCAGCACATGATAAAAGTTCAGGCTACTTCCAAGGAGAATGTTTACTGTTGACTAAAGGGAATCTCCTCTTTAGCCATCAGTGACATCTCAGGGAGTGGGTTCTAGAAAATTGGCAGGACATTAGTTTATCTTTCGGATGTGCCAACTGTAGGAACCAAATCCAAACTCACTGTCGTTAAATCCATCCCAAATCACAGCAACTCTGTAGGACAGGGTAGAAGTGCCCTTGTGGGCGATTTCTGGGACTGTAACTCTTTACCAGAGTCAAGCCTTGCCTTTCTCCTGAAGAGTGGCTGGTGTTTTTGAACTTCTGCCCTTGTAGTTAGCCGCCCAAACCAAACCCACCTCACAGCCATTGAGTAGTGTCAACTCATAGTGATTCTATAGAACCAGGTAGAAGTACCCCTGGGGGGTTCTGAGATTGTAACTCTTTCCAGGAGTGGAAAGCCTTGTCTTCCTCTCAGATAGCAGCCCAAGGCATTAAGGAAAGGAACAACCATCTTTCGTTCTGTGAGTGATGTTTAAGATGATGATACCATAGGTACAGATGTGTTTGGCGCAATGGATATATGTATGGATTGTGATGAGAGTTGTAAGAGCCTCCAACAAAATATTTTTTAAAAAGTATTAATTTTGCTTTACTATACTTCTTTATGTTTCTTTACCTTGAGAGAAGACCTGCTTGCCAATTTTTCGAACACTTATGAAGCTGTCCAGGGTAATTCAACTGACTAAGTATACTATGAAAATACAACTGTGTTCCAAGTTTGTTAATTTATAAGTTCACTGCATATAATTTGCTCACTTAAGAAATTCATATATTGAATGTTAGCTTATTGAGGACCCACAACAAGTTACAAATGTGTGTAGGTGCTGGACATGTTAGAGGAAAATAGTATATCCTGTCATCATGAAATTTATAGACTCCTAAGGAAACGGATCAGGAACCCTGGTGGCATGGTTGGGTCAGTGATGGACTGTTCAAACTCCAACATTCTGAGAATGAAAGAAGTGAGTGTCTGTTCCCAGGCAGATTTACAGACTCAGAAACCCTGTCTAGGGTAGCTATGGATCACAATTGAGTCCATGGCAGTGGGAAGGGGATGGGTAGGGTTTTTGTTGTTTTCTTTTTTTGGGGGGGGGGCATCACTGCCTCTGGTTGAGGTCACTACCCAGTGCCACTACTGAGAGCCGCCGCTGGATTTGAACAGTCAAGCCCATGGGCTGCAGTCCCATACTCAACCACTTATGCCACCAGTGCTCAGCCCTGCTATTGTGTTTTTAACTTCTTACTATAAATTGGTTGAAGGTGCAGAGAGCGACTCATCAGTTTTGCATTCATCAATGCATGCCCGTTCACTGCCATCCCCTCAATGGAACACCACACCACTCTTCCTCTCCATGCGTCCTGGTTCCATGCTTCCTCCAAGCCATGGTTTCATGTTAGCCCTTCTGCACCCTGACCTCAGGTAAATGCGGCCCTTCTGATCTGATAGGGTTGATGATTCTAAGTGTATGTACCTCATGAGGATTACGGTTGCCCTCATTTTAGTGAAAACTGAGCCACTGGGGTGAGTTCAGTTCCTTGCTGCCAGAGCCTTGCGGTCATAACCATAGAGATTCTAATAAGGGTTTTATCTGACCTAGAAGCCTGGTCTCTTTTATGATTTTGACTCTTGCTCCACATTTTTTCTCCCACATTTTTCTCCCATTCTCTCCAGGACCATTTAATGTCATCCTTTCAGTGCAATTGGTAGGGATAGCCTGGCCCCATCTAGCCCTGCTGGTCTCAAAGACATGCATGGAGCCTGATGTCTGCATGGGTTTTCGAGGCTGTAACTGTTTAGGGAGTAGAAAGCCCAGGCTTTTGCTGATGGAGCTGATGGTGGTTTCAAACAGCCAACCATGGGGATCGTAGGTCAAAGCGTCACCACTACACAACCAAGGCTCCTTTCCTCCAAACAAAGGGATACTAATAGATGCTCACTCACAGACTCTGAAGACTCGCCAAAGCAGGATGTAGACTCTATGGACAATTTTAGGCCAATTGACCTGAGGGACTCAATTCAAGACTATAGTCCTATACTCCAGGAATAGGTCATGTTTCACCATGTCAGTTGAGTTGAGTTTAGCCGAAACTAGGCTTGCAAGAATTACTTATCCTAAATGAGTCTGTTTTAATGCTCTATAAGATTTGGAAGGTGGCAGCATGAGAAGCAGTTGCTATGAACATGTAGGACGCCAGCCACCACCGCATCTTATATCCAGAGGCCCTCATGGGCTGGCTCCCAGTTGCTGTTGGTCTCAGGCAGCAACCCAACCCAGAAATCCTCCAGATCCTGCTGGCTGTCCTGCTTCAGCCTTTCTGATGCCTGGGCCCGAGACAGGGGCAGCTCCCTGGTGAAGGGCAGAAGTTTATTTTGCACAGGGTCAGGTCATCAAAAGGAAAGGCAATAGAAGGAGGGTATGGAGCCCTGTCTGTGCTTGCACTCTCAATCCTTCCGCATCGCCAGTCTGGACAACCCTGGAAGCCTTCAGGCCTGACTCCAGGGCAACAGCCTTCTCTAGGCTTCTTCAACAACAATTATCATTATAAATAACCCATCTCTTTTTATATTACTCAGTCTGGGTCTCTTTCCCTCATCAAAACTGAAGCAATGAGGTAAGCAATGACCAACGCAGCACACACATTGTGTTACGGGGTTTGAAGGAAGAATACAAACAACCATGGAAGGATATGAAAGGGAGACTTCATCTAGCTTAGGGAAGACTCCTTTGAGAAGTCCTATTTTACTTGAGATTGAGAATTCAGATGGATATTTCTTGCTATTTTCAGTGACCATCCAGTGAGCCCCTGACTCCTGATGACCCCAAGCTTCATAGAGTGGAACAGTGGCTGCCCTGTACCCCTACCACAGCCAGCTGTTATGATCTAGAGGATTTTCACGAGCTGATTTGAAGAAGTAACTCACAGACTCTTTCTTCCCAGTCCACTTGACCTGGAAACTCTGCTTGCTGAATCTCCTTGTCATAGGAGATCGCTTTCACTTTCCCTCTGTAGAGAGAATCACAGAGAATTTTAAATAGGTAAAGGAAAGGCATGCAGTGTCAAAGTGGCCATGCTGAAAACAGAGTGAGAAGATTGTTTAAACCCTAAATTAAAAACAAACAAAAAACGTAGCCTTTATTTTGACACTGAGCTCATCTCAAAAATCACAGGACCTGCCTTTCTCCCATCAGACTTTGACTTAGCCCCCAGGCTGATAGCCTGGTCCACAAGAAACAGCTTGTTCTAGCAATGGAATTGTCTTTCACCACCTCTGTGGTACTCCAGATGTTGTTCTACTTTCTCATTCCTCCTCTAGTGAGAATTTGGGGCCATGATATTCATCAATATCAAATCTGAAAACTATTATTTTCCAATTAGACTCTTTTCTAGGCTCAGAATGAATCAATAGGCCCAAACAGGCCCAAAATGAATCTTCTGAATAAAGCCTTTGCTGTGCTGATGGTCACGAAGATGTATAGAAACTGGGCGAGGAAAGAGGAGATGGGCTGAAGAACCATCTTTAAAGATCACAAAGGCTGAGCCCTGGTGGCGTATTGGTTGCGTGCGGGACTGCAGCCCACAGGGTTGACGGTTCAAATCCAGCAGCAGTTCTCATGGAGCAAGGCTGAGCTTCCTACTCCCACCAGGGCAGTGATGTGAAAATAAATAAATAAATAAATAAATATCGGAAGGCTTAACAGCAACATAATTACCGACTCAGGCTGTCTGTTTCTCCCAAAGAACAAAAACCCTGATAAGAAGGAAGCCTGGACAATAAAGAGAAGAGAAGCAGGAGGGGCCAGGTGAATGCCAGGGTGGTGACAGCAGAAACAAAACAGAGAGTCAATGCAAGAGAGAGGGGGAAACAACATCTTTTGGAGTCCGTTGGTTGCAATAAGGGCAGTGAATGAGAAATGATGAGTCGTTGATGAGAGAGAGGTTTAACTTGAGGGCCCTGGAGAATAATAAACGTGTTTGTGTCCAGGTGTGTGCGGGTGGGGCGATATTGAAACATTTAATGAAGAAGATAACTCCTGGTTGATTCTGCAAGTCAACGGAAGAACTGAGATTTCTTTTAGGGTATAATAGAATTCCCCTTTGCTTCTGATATTTAGATGCTGTCAAATTACTGTAGCTCAGACACGATGAAAACCTTAGATACATGAGAAAGGTATATTTCTCCGAATAGCATATCACATGCACACAGTTCTTTCAAATCAGCATGGGTGCAGTCTTCAATTAGCTTAGTTCTCTATTTTTTGTTGTTGTTATTAAGTTCGTGATCTTGGTTTAAGTAATACAGATGGGAAAATATTTCAGAGAGGTAATGACATAGTTGAGATCCTGAATTGTGTAGTCACATGAATATACAAGCAGCTATCACTAAGACAAATGGTATTACCCAAGAGTGCACCTGGATGTGTTTTCTATGCAGATTACAGGCTGCCCATCGTGTTCACCAGAACCAGCTTCCTCCTGAGGAGGAGAGGATGTGAGAGACTGACATTTGCTGCCAGTCTTCACCCCCTACCCCTACCCCCAATCCCACCCCCAATCTCTCTTTTAAGTAACACCTCCCTTCTCAGTTTGAGTGAACTCTTCTACCTCCTGGAATTCTCACCAAACTCTTCCTACTCTCACACCATTTCCACATCATCTCTCAGCACTTCCTTTCTATTGCTCATCTTCCTCCCACCCCCATAACCCTTTCATTCACCCCCACCTCCCACCCCACATCTAATAGTCCTGGGTCTTTATCTGTTCTTGGCATTTGTAAACAGAGAGAAGGTCTCATTATTCATGAGGTTGGCAAGAGAAAAACAGCAAGTATTATCTCTAAAGAAAAACTTCTCGGATGGGGGCATCGTGAGCATTATTGCATTCAGTTATAAATGGTTGGAAAGCTGGGGCTACAGATTACATTACATTCTGCTTGTTAAGTTTAGAGCACATTCTTCTAGAGTTTGTTTGGAATCAGTTACTAAGGGTTCATGGCTTCCAAATTTAAGACACACACACAAAAGTCTTAGGAAGTGATTGAGTGTGCTCTGCAGCATACAATCTATTTCTAGTGAGAATTATCTTAACCCTGCCTATTGTTATTGAAGTTGAAAGATTGAAGTGGGTAAATCTTTGAGGCAAAAAGGCTACTAATATGAAGAAACATAAATTGTGTAAAGTACAACAGAAGTAAAGTTGTTTAAATTAAGACACCTACTGAATAGAGAGAAATGTCTGTCACTGCTCAACGACAGTAGGCAAAACACAATCCCACACATGGGGGATGGAGAAAAGATTCAGGCACAATTGAGTGGAGGCCAATCCATCTCACCCAGGGTCTTCCACCCGTTTCATGACCCTCCACTCTACCAAGCATGGAGCGCTTTTCCAGGAGCTGATCTCCCCTGATACCATGGCCAAACTACGTGAGACAAAGTCCCGCCACCCCCGCTTCCAGCGAGTATTCTGACTGTGCTTCTTTCAAGACCAATCTATTTGTTCTTCTGGCAGTCCATGGTACTTTCAATATTCTTCACCAGAACCAGCCATCTTTCGAATGCATCCTTTCTTCCGTGGTCTTCCTTATTCGTTGTCGAACTTTCACGTGCCTGCGAGTTGATGAAAAATGCCAAGGCTTGGGCAAGGCACAAGGAGGCTTGGTGGCATAATAGCTATACAATGGGCTGCTGCCCGAAAGTTCGACATTTAGAAAACCACCTGTCGCTCCACTGGAGACAGATGTTACATAAAGAACTCCAGTCTATGGAGTCAGAATGAGCCTTGGGCTGACACCCCCTAACCACAGGCGAGGAACTCGAAAAGCTTTCATATCAGACAGTTTATTGTACACTTGATCATGGTGGATTGAACCGTAATTAATATGGTTGGTCAATTGACCTCCCTCTTGATCCAACTAGGCTGAAGTATTTCACACCTGTTCCAGGACAGAAACTTCTTCTCAATATTGGTAGTGATCTCTGGCTTATTCTGCTTTATTTATTTTTTAATCTTTGTATTATAATTTTTTTTCTTGCCGTGTTGTTTTGTTTTTCTTTTTTATTGCCTCCATTGAGTTTCGAGTTTGTGAAGCACAGAGAGAGTGGATACAAAGGGACAATAAGGGATGCAATGATTTATCAGGGGTGCAGAGGGGTATGGTGGGCAGAGAGGTGGCTGAGGGGACTTGGGGAGCAAACTATGAGTGCAGGAGTGGGGAGGGAGCACTAAAACTGATGCTGCTGCTGTATCTAGAACTCTCTTTTAAAGTGATTTAACCGTGGAAGTGTATGATATGTGAATAGTACATCCGAAAAACTACTTTAAAAAAAAAAGAAAATTAATGCTATTCTTTTCTTAAAAAAAAACAAAACAAAAAAACTTGCGTCTCAGAAACCCCCAAGAGCAGTTCTACCCAGTCTAGAGAAATTGCCTCCATGGCAGAGTGAGTGTGGTTTGCGTTTTGCCTCCCTCTGGTACGTAAGGACTCTTGCAATTACACTGGCCTCACTCAATCATCGCCTAGCTCAAAATCCCGAATGTATCACCTCTTGCAATGTCAGGTAACAGATTCACAGACTCCAGAAAGATGAGGACAACTTTGAGAGTCATTATTTGGCCCACCACACTTTCTGAAGACAAAGTAATATGGCTAAGTTTATCTTTTCTTTTTGAAAGCCTCGATTTCAAAAATTTCATATATTGGTCATAAAATCCCCACAACTAGAGTGCAGCCCAACACACCTGCCATTCTGCTGGCTTCTCCTCATCACGTGCTGCAGCACAGTGGGCTTTCAAGCCTGTGCATTTTGACAGAAGCAGAAACGCCTCATCTTTCTCCCCTGGAGAGGCTGGTGACTTTGAACGGCTCACCTTAGGGCTAATAGCTCAACCCATAATCAACTGCACTACAAGAGCTCATTATTAGAATAGAAAGTGTAAGCCAAGTAGATTAAATACTTGAATTTTGTCTTTATTGCTTGCTTTTAAAACGAAGACAATTCATGTATTTCAAACATTCATCATAAGTAAATCAATAGTTCTACACATCATTCCTTAAGCCTTATATGGCTCTTTTTTCTGCCGTGGATATGTTATTCTATTTGGCAACAGATCTTTAAAGCATTTTAAAAATCTTTCATCCAATTATACTTTACAGTATGCCTGTTTTATTATTTTTTTCTAGGTAAGTACTACACTAAATGTTACTTAAACATGCCAACACAGATCCTGAAATGTAAAATAAAATTAAAATGCAATAACTTCAAAAGTATTCATCTATTTTTATTATCTTCATTCAAGCTCAATGGCACTTGAGGTCTCTGCCTTGGCACAGGCATAGATAAAAGTAGACTGGTTTGGGGGCCAAGCGCTCATGGCATAAATGGTTGAGTGCAGGACTGCAGCCCACGGGCTTAGCGGTTCAAATCCAGTAGCAGCTCTCGGGAGCAAGGCTGGGCAGCTCCCATGACCACCACAGGGCAGTGATGCCAAAAAAAAGGTAAACTAGTTTCTAGTTTCAGCACATCCTGTATTGAAAACCTGAAGTCTATGGTCAATGTTTGTTGATGTCGTCGTTAAACTATGAGTGTCAACTGTTGGGAAGAGAACAGTTCTTTCATGGCAAAGGAAATCCAGTATCCAGTATGTGGATATTGTTGTTGCTATAACAAATAACATCAAACCTGCATCTCCCGATTGACAGGAGGCACGGTGGGAAATAACTGCACGAGTGCTAACTGGTACAGTCAGAAATGCTCTTGGCAAGGAAGTGTGCACGAAGAAGCCTGGGGAAGAACCCAGCTAAAAAGGAAACAAAAAAAAAAAAACAAAAATAACAGGGCAGCATTGCATTCGTTCGTCAACTTGTTTTAAAAAGCAAGTGACAGGAGCAATTTTCTCTCTCTTTGGGATTCTACCAGCTCAACATGAATCCATGTTCCTTAGAGGGCGGAGTAGGCACTGCCCTGCAGGTGTTCTTTTGTTACGTGGGGATATTAATTAAATCTTTGTATGATACCCACTCCTTAATTACTATCTAGCTCTCCCAGTTCATGCCTTGGTCTTTACGTGTTGCTGTTTTTGGGTCTTTTGTTTTGTATGCTCTTCCTTGCTCCGGCAGCCTCCGTTGCTTGGCAGTGTTCTGCATCTGCCTTTACTGGGTGTTTATAAGGCTCTCTGGTGTAGAAAGTGTTCTTCAGCCCTCACGGAACCCCAGCAGCTTCGCCGCTATGATTTTGACTCCACTGCAGTTCTGTTAGCAAATGCTCTCTCACCTCCTCCCACCGCCCACCATTTTCATGTTGTTCCCAATGATATCATGCCAGCATTCTAGTTTCCTGGGAAACTTTATAAAGATGCTTTTTCTGAACTATTATCATTTTGGCAGGAATAACCAGAATGTTAGTAGGTGGGTCTGCTTAGTTTAGGAGAAACAGTAGGAACGGTTCAATCCACCAGAAAGAATGTAATTGTGTATACGTTTTCAAACTAGAACATTTTAAAATTTCCATTGCCACAGTGCTTATAGATGCCGGGCCTAGGAAGGGATATTGCTTCTCCTTTGAAGGGGGTCCTGTGCTCTCTGTGTGACTCATGAGCTGGAGTGGTCCTGGGACTCCCTGGTTCTGCAGGCTCACAGTGAGTCAGCCTCAACTTGGAGGCAGTGCGTTTGGATTTGTTTGGGTTTCATGCAGAAAAACTGTAAAGACTTTCCCACGGAGAATCCAAATTGAAAGAAGTGATGGAGAAAAGCCCCCCAGAATTCCTGACAGGTAGGATGAGGCCAGTAGAGGCTTGGTAGTCCACATCTGGACGAGGAAAGAGGTGGAGGGAAGATTTAGGGAATGCAGTACAGCTTTCCTTATGGTGATAAACTCAGGAATGAAGCTCACTGCCATTGAATCTATTCTGACTCAAACACCTATTCATTCACTCACTCTCAAAAATTCTTCACTAAAATTGGCAAAGTTGAGAAATTGCTGATTGTGGCTGTCATGTACTTGATGTCAATTTCATGATTGAGATATAGGGGTGGAGTCTTGCCTGTCAATCTGGAGATAGCTATTGGTAGCCAGTGAGGCCTCTATGTGGCCATGGCTTTCTCCTGAGACTTCTAGGAAGTTTCAAGGTATTTCCCTGGTGGAGATGAGAGACCATTTTTCCCAGTTGTTGGGAGTCGCTCAACTGAGAAGACAAGATGGCAGTGTCTGAGGAACCAGAAGAGCCAGAAGAGAAGCCACACGGCTTTACCCTGATGGAACTAGACCTCTGAAGCCGGAAAAGTCAGAGAGATACCCCTGCCAGTGCTGAGATGTTTCTATCACCAGTGGATACTGCTGATGGACCCTGAGCCCTGGAAACGAGGAGCCATGAGGGGATCCCTGCCAGAGTCAGGACTCTGCACCCACTGGCCTGTGACTTCGTGAGTCGAAAGGAGATTTTATAGACTGGTATAGGACAATGGGTTAATATCAGACTTAAGAGTTTCTGGGTTGGGATGCTGGGTTGGGATGCTTTCTCAATGTTCTATTCTTCTTGTATATAAACCTCTCCCTTATACCCATATGCATGTCTATGAATTTGTTTCTCTAGTCTACCTGGACTAACACACTGATGCTGCCTGTTATGGAGTAAATGGTGTATCCTCCCCAAAGATACATTGATGTCCCAGTACCTTCGAACATGATCTTCTTTGGAAATAGGTTTCAGAGGATGTTGTCAGTTAAATTAGCATGAGGTCATATCCACTGCCATACAGTGGTTTCTGACTCAGAACAACCACTATAAGTTTTCAGTGACTATACACCTTTCCTCAAATTTTGTCTTTTTCAGAGAGATATGCAGGGAGAAGACAGGCATGTGAAGGTAAACCAGAGAGGAAGTTCCATCATCATAGTGAGGCAATGCCTAGAAACTACTGGGAAAAATAGGGCCCTATCAAACAGGAAAATATCATATCACTGTGTGTTCACCTTCCCAAGAAAATCGCTAAAGTAAGAGTGATAAAGAAAGCTAATGGCGCCCAGCTATCAAAAGAGATAGCATCTGGGGTCTTAAAGGCTTGACAGTAAACAAGCGGCCATCTAGCTTAGGAGCAACAAAACCCACTATGAAAGATGCACACCAGCTTGTGCAACCAGGATTTGTGGAAGGAATCAGATAGCAAGCATCAAAGAACAAAAACCATATCATTGTATACCACAATCACTGAAGACAAATGGGTACATAAGCAAACATGGTGGAGAAAGTTGATGGTGCCTGTCTAGTAAATGATAAAGCATCTGGGGTCTTAAAGGCTTGAAGGTAAACAAGCAGCCATCTAGCGCAGAGGCAGCAAAGGCCACATGGAAGCAGCACACCAGCCTGTGCGACCACGAGGGGTCAAAGGGAGCACGTATCAAGCATCAAGGAACAAGAATCACATCATCGCAAGTGAGGGGGAGTGCAGAGTGGGGACCCAAAGCCCATTCGTGGGCAATTGGACATCCCCTTACAGAAGGGTTGCAGGGACGAGGAGAGCCAGTCAGGATGCAGTGAGCAACGATGAAACACACAACTTTTCTCTAATTCTTAAATGCTTCCCCCCTCTCCACCTGCACTATTATATCCCAGTTCTACCTTACAAATTCAGCCTGACTGGAAGAGGTACATACACTGGTACAAACGGGAACTGGAAATACAGGAATCCAGGATGGATGAAACTCTCAGGACCAGTGGTGAGAGTGGCAATGCTAGGAGGCGGGAGTAGAAAGTGGGAACCGATTACAAGATCTACATATAACTTCCTGTCTGGAGGACAGACAGCAAAGGAATGGGCAAGGGAAGATGTTGGGCAGTGTAAGATATGACAAAATAATAACAATAACTTATAAATTATCGAGTTCATGAGGGAGGGGGAGCAGGGAGGGAAGGGAAGAGATGAAGAGCTGATGTCAGAGGCGCAAGTGGAAAACAACTGTTTGGAGAATGATGATGGCAGCAGGCGTGCGAAAGTGCTTGACACAACATATGTATGTATGTATGTATGTATTATGATAAGCCATGGTGTTGTACAAACCCCCAATAAAATAAAATAAAAAAATTTAAAGAAAGATCAGGCCCTCTATCCTTCAGGTAGAGGATGACGCTGCTGGTGCCTGGAATTTCTCCTATATTACACAAGACAGTCCTGGTGGTCAGGTGGTTCTATTGTGTGGAACCCCTAGGTCAGCAGTTTGAAACCACCAGCCACTCTTGGGGTGAAAGATGAGGTTTTCTACTCCTGTAAAGAGTTACTGTCCCAATTCTGATGAGAGCTGTATGAGACCCCAATAAAATTTAAGAGTTACAGTCCCAACCCACGGGCGCAGCTCTTCCCTGTCCTGTGGGATAGGAACTGACTTGATAGCAGTGAGTTTTTCAGTTAAAAAAATGAAAGCACTCACGCTCCATTAATGTACTCATTCTTTTTAACAAATAACTACTGGGTACTCTGATGGTGCGGTGGGAGTAAGCGCTGAGTTACTCACCCCAATGTTGATGATTCAAAACCATGGGTCACTTCAGTAGAGAAAGATGGGGCAGTATGCTTCTGTAAAGATTTACAGCCTTGCAAACTCCATGGGACAACTCGACTCTGTCCTACACAGTTGCTAAGAGTCTAAATCAATTCAATGGCACTGAGTTTACTTGGTTCGTTCTTAGGGCAATTGAGGGAGTCCTGGTGGCCCCGCTGGGTAAGCGCTGGACTGCTAACCACAAGGTCAGAGTTTCAAACCCAACAGGCACTCTGAAGAGTAAGGGAAAGCTACCTGCTCCTGTACATATCTGTAGCCTCAGGAATTCTCTGTGGAGTCACTAGCAATTCAAAATGACTTGAGGCGGTGGGTGGTTTGAGATTTTCTTGTTGTTTAAATCATTTTATTGAGGACTCATACAGCTCTAATGCCAATATATACATGCATACTTTGTGTCAGTCTGTGAGCGGGGCTCATACAACTCTTATCACAATCCATACATTCATCCATTGTGTCAAGCATATTTGTACATTTGTTGCCATCATCATTCTCAAAACATTTGCTTTCTACTTGAAATCTTGACATCAGCTCCTCATTTTCCCTCCCCTCCTGCTTCCCCCTCCCTCATGAACCCTTGATAATTTATAGATTATTGTTATTTTGTCATTATCTTACACTGTTCGACGTCTCCCTTTACCCACTTTTCTATTGTCCATCCCCCAGGGAGGTGGTTATATGAAGATCCTTGTAATCAGTTTCCCCTTTCTATCCTACCCTCACTCCATCCTCCCGGTATTGCCACTCTTACCACTGGTTCTGAAGGGGTCATCTGTCCTGGATTCCCTGTGTTTCCAGTTCCTATCTGTACCAGTGTACATCCTCTGATCGAACCAGATATATAAGGTAGAATTGAGATGGTGATAGTGTGGAGGAGGGTAGGAAGCATTTAGGAACTACAAGAATGTTGCATAGTTCATCATTGCTACCCTGCACCCTGATTGGCTCATTTCCTCCCCATGATCCTTCTGTAAGGAGATGTTCAGTTGCCTACAAATGGGTTTTGGGTCCCCACTCTGCACTCCCCCTCATTCATAATGATTTGATTTTTTGTTCTTTGATGCCTGATCCCTGATCCCTTCGACACCTCAAAATCACACAGGTTGGTGTGCTTCTTCCATGTGGGCTTTGTTGCTTCTGAGCTAGATGACCACTTGTTTACCTTCAAGCCTTTAAGACAGGTCTGGGGTTTTTTAAATGACAACATTCTCATATAAAAAAGGAGGGATAGGGCTGAGCCCCGGTGGTGTAGTGGTTGTACGCGGCCCACTGGGATGGAGGTTTGATTCCAGCTCCACAGAGCAAAGGCTGGGCCTCCTACCCCCACCACCTGAGGGCAGTGATGCTCCCCCCCAAAAAAAACAAAAACAAAAAAAATAAAAATAAAAAATAAAATAAAAAAGGAGGGATAGGGCTGAGCCCCGGTGGCGTAGAGGTTGTGCACGGTGGCGTAGTGGTTGTGCACGGGATTGCGGCCTACTGGGATGGAGGTTCAAATTCCAGCTCCACAGAAGCAAAGGCTGGGCCTCCTACTTCCACCACAAAAGGGTAGTGATGCCCCAAAAAACAAACAAACAAAAAAAAGAGGGATACTGGATGCAAGGAGTTAACTAGGTGGAGACAGGCACAGGAATGAAGAACTTCATTAGTAATATGAGAGGCCTCCAGTGTTCACTTTAAAATTAAACAGAAAGCTCATGAAAATTTTCCACGAACATTTTGAAGGTCCCACATATGTTGAAAGATTGTTTACCTATTATCTATTCCCTCAAAGCATTTCTGTTGTGAGGTCAGGATTTAAAAAAGAGGTTTTCCATTTATCCTACTTAATATTTCTCCATTCTCCCCATCTTAATGTTGCTCTTGGGACATTTTAAAATTCATTCTCCAGCCCAACTCAAGGAACACGAGGCACTCATTCATTTCTTTTCGCCATTCCTCTTCTTTATCACCAGAAAAAATGAAGCCCCAGGAGTCCACAGTCAGTGAAGTCAGGAAACGGTGCCTGAACAGCAAACGGACGGACTTCCTCTGAGCCGCTCGCGTGTGTTGCCCTATATCTGCCCAACTTCGACGGCGCTCCTCTTGTCCATCTTTTACTTCATGCTGTTCTTCCCATCTGTGTCCCATGTCACATCTCAAACGATCTAAAATATATTCTTCCATTTATTTTGAGAACCCTTTCAGATAACTAGAATTCCTTTGCAGTAAGCCAACACAGGGCCAGAAAAACAATTTGTTAGAATAACACGTAGACATAGCGCAATTTGTTGAGTCGCTCATGATTGATTTTCTCTTTGCAATGCTGTGAGGGAGGTAATACAAGGAATCTCATCGGACAGATGGGCAAACAGGGTCAGAGATACAAAGAAACTTGACGAAGGTCATGGCGAAAACATCTGGTCTTTGGAATCTAAAAGTGGCCTGCATTTGTGGACATTTGGAGTCATCTCAGACCTCAGACTTCCCCTCCTTCCCATTTTCAGACGCTGGAGAAAGCTCAGTGGAAGGACACTTCCATCTTGGAATTCCAATGGGGAGTGAGTTAGAGCATTAGAACAGAGGTACAGACAAGGTGAAAGTCAACCAGACCCGTTACTAAAATGACGATATTTTAACAATGGCAAAGCAGGACACCATTGGGTGGGGGTAGGGGGTAGGGTGAGAGGAGATATATTCTCTTCCTGATCTCCTGCAGTTTCCTAACTTGTGCATTCTTTCCAAAAATCGAGACTTTTTAAAAAACGCTCCGGGCCATGGGAAAAATTGTTTAAAACCGGGACTGTCTCGCCCATAGCGGGATGCCTGGTCACTTTAGACTAGTGGAACATCCCTAGGTGCCCAGGATTTTTAAAAAAAAAATTCCTTTCTGGTCTGGCCCTGCCTCCCACTCTGCCTGGTTCAGCACAGGTCAGCCTCAGGGGTGAGCTAGCTGTCCACAGGCCACTGTCTTCAGGTGCTCCACACCCCAACACCCATCCCACCACCCCACCCCACCCCCTACCCCCTGCTCTTGTTCCTACATAGCTCCTTTCCAGAATTCAAATCTCACTCCGCTGCCTTCTTCTGAGAAAGACCATCTTGGGAAGCCAATCCCTGACTCTCTCTCCTATCATCTTGTATTAGCTTCCTCACACTATTTATACTTTCTGAAGTTCACTTAGCACTTTTAATTCATTTATTGATTATCTCTATTCTCTAGAAAGTACTAGGCTACCATGTCTGGCACAACCCCCCTTCCATGACTCCATCCAAAAAATACCTCACTGCCATCAAGCCAGTTCGAACTGGTAGTGACCCCTATAGCACAGGGCAAGAGTATGGATTTTTAAGAGTGTAACATTTTTTAAAAATGAAAGATTACATTGAAGACTCTTACAACTCTTCTTACAATCCATTCATTGATTGCATCAGGCATGTTTGCACAAGCATATGTTGCCTTCGTTCATTTCTAGACATTTACTTCCTACTGAGCCCTTGATAAGAGCTCTTTTTTCCCCCTTCCCTCTCCCCTGACCCTCATACCCTGTGTTTTCTATTGTTCCTTCCCCTGGAGAAGGGTGTGTAGTTATGCGTCTATCACTGTGATCAGTTACCCCTTTCTCCCTCCCCACCCACCCTTATCCCTGTCCTTCTGGTATCGCTTGCCCCACTCCTGTTACTGGATTCTGTGGGTTGTGAGCCCCCATCTCATCTCTATACCCATGTACGTGCTCCACGGTCTAGTCTGATTGAGAAGGAGTACTGGGGTCATGGTAGTGGGTGGTAAGGAAGCCTCAAGGAGCCAGAGGAATATTATGTGCTTCAAGGCTGTATTGTACCCTGGTTGATTCATCCCTCCCCTGTGGCCCCTCTGTGGGGGGATTGTTCCATTTTAAGACCACAACTCTTTACCAGACTGCAAAACCTCATCTTTCAGCCCACAACATAGCTGGTGGCTTCAAACTGCTGACCTTAACAGTTATCAACCTAATGTGTAAGCTCACTATGCCACCAGGATGCAATGGAATTCACAGAAACTGTAGGTAGAACAGAGTGGAAGGGCTCTCCAGAGTAAACCAGACTGTAGTATGTATGGGAGTAGACAACTCCATCTTTCTCCTGCTGGCGGGTGGTGGGGTTGAACCACCTTCCTTTCATTTGTTGGCCTAGTGTTTAAGCCACTGCACTACCAGGGTTCTTCATCTGGTATATAACCCCAAGCCCCAAACTCATCACATCCACAGGCAAGGACTTCAACTGATCTGTTTTTTTCTGCTAGGAGAATGAGGTGGCTTGCACAACTTAATCCATACCACTTTAGCACAGTTTTCCAAACCTAGACCATTCGATATTTGACATTCCGCCTTGCAATGGATATCCCTTCAATCTAGTGACAAGGATACGCTCATTTGTGTCATCAATTAAATGGATTGTTGTTGTTGTTGTTGTTGTTGTTGTTGTTGTTGTTGTTGAACTCACGTGTAAAAGTGAGCCTTCTCTAGGAACGCTCACTGAGTGAAACCTGCGAGTAGTCCATGTGGTCTTCCCTCGTCTCCAGCTTCCGGTAGGTAAGACCGCCTTCTGGAAAGCAGGCAGTTATCTCTCTCCCGTTGCGACTTCAACTTGAGCCAGAAGTGGTCTTCTGCCCAAAAGGAACAACAGGAAGAAACTGGTCCTTTGACTCTTCTCTGATACAATCTCACCCTTGGCCTTCTCCAGAGGGCTCACTGACTTTTCAGTGTTCCAGGGTTCGTTGAAGGTGAACAAGAAGGTGATTCTGAACCCTAGGACACCTGAGGGCACATGACGTATGAACGAGAGAGGAAAGAACGGGAAAGCAGAAGCCCAATAATCCATGCACAAATCCAACGAGGGTGCCCTAAAAATAGAGAAGGATCCATGACCTGTTTGTTCTAGAGGGACCGATCCCTGGAATAGGACATTGTGTTAGTCTGAGTAAATTAGGGAAACAAATCCACAGAAACTCCTATATGTATATAAAAAAAGTCTTATATAAAGGGTAAATGTAAAAAAAAAGGGGGTAAATGTACATTAAGGAAGCATCCCAACCCTATCCAGCCCAAACCCATAAGTCCAACATTAGTCCATATGTAAGACACCAATCTACAAAGTCCTTTCAAATTCACAAAACACACGCGATGATCCCAACTGCAGGAGGAAAGCTGAATTAGTGAACATGTGAGCATCTTGGCCCAGCTGGAGTCTCCCTGGGGGCTTCTCCAGTACCCAGGGCTGCATCAGGGAAGGTCCATGTGGCTTCTCTTCAGGGGTGTCTTGCAGGAAGTGAGCCTTGCAAGCTGAAGCAGGGAACTGGCTAAGGGAGCCGCATCCAACTATCAGAGAGCTAATACCTGAGGAATATCTAATACCTGAGGAATATCTAATACCTGAGGAATTAGTAAGGGGAGGTTCAGCGAGTCACTTATATCTCTGCTATTCAATTTATCCCACATGCGTCTATTGATCAGGCTGGCACAAAAAACACGAACTATCTCAGACATTCTGCTTTTATAAGAAGAAAGAGGAAGACTCTCCAGGAGAAGGGTTGATATGGTGGCCGCAACCAGGAACTCAGGTAGACCCAGGAGGAGGAGGAGGCAGGGCAGAGCAGGGGTTTGCTCTGCTGCAGAGAGCATCACTCTTAATCAGAATGGAGTGACTGGCACTAGGCAGACAGGCGGACTCCACATTAACTTATTTTGAGTCCACAAGCACTTCTGAGGCACCATGTGGCAGGCCATTGGCTCAATGCTGCGAATGCAGAGATAGCGAGGAGTTATAGTTTCAAAAGTTCAGGGAGGAACTCCCAGAAAATTAGATTTACCTTGTAATGTCTTTTTTCCACAAGCTTTTTTGAACCCTCCGATAGGCCTTTTCCAGGGATACCGCTGGTATTGCAAAACTGTTCACTAGCACAGGACATTAGAAATAAACGCTTGTTTCCAAAAGTCAACCGAGGCAAGAGGTCCCTCAAGAAGCTACTGAACTCAGTGCACTTCTGCAAAACCCCGCGTAGGGCGGCGGCGCTGCGTAAGAGAGGCTGGAATGGATCGGACTTCCGGCTGTGCGTGGTGCCCTTCTACCCCAAGAAGATCCAGGAAATCCTTGCCTTCGTTGGTTGACAATTTCACCTCTACTCAAACCAAAGCAGCCCCCCCAGCCATCGAGCCGCGTGCGACCCACAGTGACTGTCCTTGTGGGATTCTGCGACGGCACCTGTTGATGGAAGCAGAAAACCTCATGCTTCTCCCATGGGGCCAAGGGTGGATTCGAACTGCTAGCCTTGCGAAATCCACTAGGCACCAGGACTTGTCTCCCCCATCTTAGGGTATGAAGAAGAAGGCTACGTGGCGAGGTGGTTAAGTACTTGGGCTGCTAACCTCAAAGTCGGCATATCGACATTTCAGCATTCCGCTCTGTGGAAGAAAAAGCAGACTTTCTACTCCCGTAATGTGTTCCAGTCTCAGAAGCCCACGGATGGCAGTGTGGCCCTGTCCTAGTGATTGCTATGCGTCCGAATTGACTCGATTGCCGCGAGCTTGAGTTGTATGGCAGGAAAAACCGTAAGGGGAAGGGGGTCTGGCGGCGTGGTGGTGACTCTTTGGGCGGCTTGCTGCAAAGTCAGCGGTTTGGAATCACCAGCCGGCTCCTCAGGAGAAAGACAGGGCTTCCTACTCCTCTAAAGAGTTACAGTGTCAGGGAAAACCATAAAAGAAACGGCTATGATAGATAGGCTCCTGCACAGCAAAGAGTCTTATAACCAGAGGGAGAGCGGCTCTATTGCTTCCTGGTAAAAGGGAAGTGGTTGGGGGCAAGGCGCGGGGGAGAGGTTTGTTAGGAGTGGCGAGAAAGTCTCCCAGATTTTGGCGAAGCAACTTGCAGAAAATTCCGAAGAGATATAGACATGCTCCTTTGTAGCTGGAGCATGGCTTGAACTTGGATACAAATCAAAACTTTGAGGATACGCATTCGAGGGCAATACCATCTGCATGCAGTTGTATGTTGTTATCAAGGAGGTGTCCTTGAAAAAGAATGTTATGCTGGAGTTTGTTGGGTCTCTGTTCTTTGCTTTGTAGATTATATTTTTACAGCACCAGATAACCTAGTTTTTTAGGTAATGTTCAAGAATGTTACTTATTAAATTTTTAGAAATTCTGAGTAAGTAAAACCAGTCATGTATTCCCAAATTTGAGTCTGAATTAAAAGGAAGGACACAGCACAGTTCTTTGCTACATGCCTGGGTGAGCTGTAGCCCTCTGCTTTCTTAGAGCTCCATCCGGTGTGCTTCTCCTCCTGTGCGTCTCCATTCATTTATAACAACACTCCTCAACCGGAGAGGAAGGAAGTCAATGACCAAAGAGAGATGGTGGTTCTATCAAGTGGAATACTGACCGGGAAAAACAGATAGGAACCCCAGGATAAAGACAATAAGGAGGCAGCCACAGTACACAGTGCAGGTCCACGGGTACTTGGAAGAAGTCTAATTTTAGAAACCTATGTGGAAACAATGTGAGTCAGTACACAAAGAGAAAACATAACATCCAAATGCACTGGCATAGATGTGACACCCAATCATAGCAGCCCTATTGGGCAGGTTTGAACTGCCGTCAAGTTTCCAGGACCTTACCTCCTTACATGGATTGGAAGCCCAGCCTCTCTCCCCAGGAGTGCTGGTGATCTCAATTGGTGATCTTGCAGCTACCACTCCAACCACCAGGCTTCCAGGGCTCCCCAGGGCTCCTCACTCAAAGAGACGGGTACCTGAAGACAGGACAGACTCTTAAAAGAATGGCAAGAGTCAGCTTACACGCACTGCAGCAAGACACTGGTCGATACACTAACTATGGGCTTTCCCCAATTTACTGCTTCTTCACAATCCTGAGGATTGTGACGCTCAGCAAGCTGGACACTTCTAGAAGTACATTATGTCAGGGGAGGATTGTTGTGCTACACAACCAGAAGGATGAGTCCAATTCTGAGTTCCACTGTGCCTTGGAGCTCACCAGAAAGACAGCGGGGTCCTCAGCACCCGGCCCAAGGTGCTCGGCCAGATTGATTATTATAAAAAGCAATGAGAAAAAAAAAATTCAGGAATAAAACTTGCCTTATTGAAATGGTTATTCTGCTGTTCTCTCTCTCTCTCTTTTTTTTTTTTCCTGAGACAAGGTTAATACCAGCAGATATTACTGGAACCATTTATTTGGTTTTTGTTTGTTTGTTTGTTTTTGTGTGTGGCATCACTGCCCTGGTGGGAGTAGGAAGCCCAGTCTTGCTCCTGGAGAGCTGCTGCTGGATTTGAACTGTCAACCCTGTGGACTGCAGGCCCACACACAACCACTAGGCCACCAGGGTTCAGCCGATTACTGGAACCATTTGAAGGCCTGCAGTACAGCTGAATCATTTACTGGACACGACTCCTTGTCCGTTCCTAAAGTCTCCCACAACATATCCAAGAACTCTAGGGGTATAGCCAAGAGAATAAGAAGGGAGATGCTTGATTTCATTTATTAAAACCTCAGGTACAGAAATAATGGGTCACAAGTTTGGACATGCAGCCCACCCCACAGGGGGACAAATAACAGAAATATGGGTGAAGGGAGACAACAAACAGGGTTAAGTCAAGAAATAACAATAATATATAATTGATCAAGGATTCACAAAAGTGGGAGGGTGATGGGGGAAGGGGAAAAGAGAGGAACTTATACCAAGGACTCAAGTAGAAAATGTTTTAGAAATGTTGATGGCAACAATAGACAAGTGTGCTTTAATACAATTGAATGGTGATCGTCATAAGATTTGTAAGAACCCCCCAATAAAATGATTAATTAGAATAAAGAAAGAATGAGTGAATTGTAGAGACATCAGCACTCTAGTTCCGATTCATCTTAAGCAATTTCAATGGGCAGGTCCCTTGTTATGTTTTATTAAATTACACATTAACATAAACTTTAGACAAAATAATTTCTTCTAGAAATCTGGCAATCATTATATGGCCTTTTCCAGTTTTGCAATCTACAGATTTCTTTTTTTTCACACATCGCTGCCCTCTGGCAATCTACAGATTTCTATCTTTTGGAAAGGGGTAGGGATGAACAGCTCTTACTCTGATTTACTTTGGAACTATAATGATGATCACAGGTCACTAATGTTATTTTATGCAAGAAGTCCCAAGCATAATTCATTGCTTAACAGTTCTTCTAAACCATAGTTAAATGGATGGAGCATAATTGGCTTAAGAAATTGGTCTCACCAGTTTTCTTGATTCTTAAGACACAGCCGTGTGGGTTAAATAAGGATACATGGGTTAGATTTGCAATGGATTGAATGATCATCGTGAGAGAAAGTTATTTAATGAATGAGTAGTCATGTGGAGAGAAGTATCTAGTGATAGCCCCAAAGACTCTGTCCTATTATAAAATGCTCAACAACGATGGGTGCAACATGGAAGGCATAAAGAATTGCAATAGCCAAGCAAAATAGAGCTGGTGACAATAGAAAATGTACCAGATGCGTCTGACTCGCTGCCATGGCTTGGATGTTAACTCACAGGGACCCTATAGGGCAAGCTGGACCTGCCCCACCCCCACCCCGTGTGTTTCCGACACGGTCACTCTTGTAGGTGTAGGAAACCTGGTCTTTCTTCCCAGGACAGGCTGGTGGCTTCAAGTCGTTGACCTTGCAGAGCAGCCCAGTGCTCAACCACTGCACTACCAGGACTCCTCGTTCACCAGAGAGCAGAGCTAAAATCGTTAAAGCTTTGGACTAATTGGTAAAATGAGCTAAAATAAATAAAAAATAAAGTGTGTCCGTACGAGTAGACTAGAGAAATGGATTCATAGATATGCATAAGAGTATAAGAAAGAGATTTGTATAATATTTGAAATTGAAATTACAATATTCAAATCAATTGAATATTAAGAAATTATCCCAGCCCAGATCAAATCCATAAGTCTAATATTAGCCCACATGTATGATAATAATGTATAAAGTTCTCTTCAGACTCACAAAGCACATGCAATGTGGGGTGATGACAGGAAGACTCCCGGGAGACAGAAGTCTTTCCTTATCATATCCCTCTCCTCTTAGTCACATAGATATCCCTAAACCATTATCATGTAATAGCCCTTAAGACAGCCCCTTCTTGCAACATATCCTGACAGGTGGCTATAGAACTTATGTGTCCTCTGTAAGGCTATTTAAACGTAAAATTAATGTTCGTTCTCCCTCTCCACATGGACCACCATACGGGGTGGAAGTGAGCATGTTGCCCAGACATATATAAATATGTCTGACTCTTATTGTTTCTCTCTCTACCTCTCTCTCTCTACCATGATCTCTATATCACTATTATAATAAATAATAATTATCCCTGCACAACTGCCTGTTGAACCCTTATTGTGAGTGTATCAGAAACCAGCCACTTCTGATAAATGGCACTCAACTTGGGGCATTCAATAGAAGGTCTCTTTTGAGTCAAATCCCATGCAACAGTTGTGTGGCCTCATCGGACTGTGAGGTTGAATTGGGATAATTTTTTGTTGAAGTGAGTTCTAACCCAAGTGAGATATGGGTCAAACAAAGAGTAAGGAGTCGGAATATAACTCTACTCTTTGCCACCTCTTGAAAAACAAAATATAATAGTAACAAATAAGAAGTAAAAAGAGTTTTTTCAAGTTGTGAAGAGGTTTTATCCTACTTTTCCAGAGTCAGGAACCTTTGATATAGAATTTAACCTAAGGAAGGCACACAAGGAAGGATGTAGGATTCCCATGCAGGCATGGTACCTGTGGATGCGGATCAACGCAGTGCTAGAGCCACTACAGGAGGAAGAGAAAGAGGATTATTGGCCTAGTAAACATACTGTGAACTATCCGAATCTAGAAAAGCAAGCAAAAGCCTCTGTGAATGAGCATAAAGTAGTTGGTGAAACTTTAGAAAGAACAGAAGAAACCAGGGTTGATTTGTTATCTAAGACATCTGAATGTAAACGAGACCTCATGGCCGAAGTCTGTATGTGCTGGGGGCACTGCAGGGTCCTAAGACTTAAAGGTGATAAGGCACTAGAAGTTGCGAATTCCAAGGTCCAAACAGAGATTGTTAAGCAGTCCCAAGAAGTTGCCTTACTTTCAAAGGTAAAGAAAGCAAGGAATATTAGCTTAAATCAGGCAAATAACAAAATTAGTTTGAACAGAGTTGAGAAACCTAAGCCTGAATCACAAGGGGAGATATGCCCCCTACTAGAATTTAGTGAAAATGTCAGAGACTGTAAAACCATTGAGCAAGTCAGTGCTGGAGGAAGAAGTGAGATTACATCTGAAAGAATGAAAACTAAGGGATTTAGTTTAGGAATGGTGGAACTTCAAGATATACAGGTAGTGAGAACTAGATCAAAAAATAAAAATATAAATAATATTTTATTATAAATAAATAAATATAAATATAATCAGATGAAAAATAAAAATATAGAAACAAAGAATATGAAAGCAAAGCATAGCACAAGAAAGAGATTTAGAATTTAGAATGTCTTGTGCCATCAGAGCTATTAACAAACAGACTTACAGGAGACACCCAAAAGGAATTCACAGTGATTTTCCTACTGAGTTGCTAAAAGATCTCCAGCAAGCAGTCAGTGACTCTGACCCTGACGCCCATTATGTGATGAGCATGATAAGGTCTTTGGCTGCGTCTGAGGGTTGGATCCCAGATGATTGAAGAGCCATGGCAGAAATGTGTCTCTATTCTAAGGAGTATTTGCAATATTTTCTACTATGGAAGGAATCAGCCCATTCACAAGCTCATAGGAATGCTGAGGATGGACTAGATATAAGAATTCATCAGTTGCTAGGGGATGAGAGTTATGTCACAGTTGAATTTTTATTCCACTAAGAAGACTGTTTCTAAGTGTGTAAAAAATGTTCATGCAGTGAAAGAAGTAGTGCATAATCTCTCTTATGATTTTTCTAGTAATATCCATAAAGATGCTCTGCATTCTTATAGGGAACAGGACATGCTGCTAGCTTATATCAGAATATGTAGGAAGGTAGAAGCAAATAATTATGAGGCCAATCTCATGACAAATGCCCTGGCAGAGAACTCCAAACCTAAAGAAAAATGCTTCAGTTGTGGAAAGTCTGGTCATCCTCAAAGGAAGTACAGGACAGGGAGGCCATTTAAGCGAGCCTCACATAGGAGTTTGAAGCCAGAGCATGGACCTGGGCCACCAAGTTTAAGTTTGAAAGAAAATAGATCTTTATCCAGCTTTAGAAAAACTCATTGAGCAAGTCTATTTCGTGCAAAGGGATTGCCACTAGTCAAGGCTTCCCACCAGAAAAATAGATAGAAAAGCTTAGGCCAAGCCCTGCCCAACATAGCTCAGAATACAAGGTGAGTGCCCGGGAAAGAAAAGAGCATCTTAGTGAGAAACAGCAGGTATAATGCAGCCTCGCGCCAGAGGATCAGACCTAACCAAGCTTGCTAAGGGCCAGCCTCTGTCCTTTCAGAGGCTGAGAGTTTAACTGAGCAAGCAAGACTCAAAACCCCCAACAGCAGTCTGTTGATTTTTTTTTTAAAGATCAGGAGTTTATTGAAAGAGTAATACAGTTCTTATCAGGAAGACTTAGCCTAGGTACTCATGGAAATCAAGAACTTTGTATTGATACTGAAGTTGATCAAAGTAGTGAGGAGAAGCCCAAAGCTGGAATTAAATCAGAAATTATTAAGAGTGGTACCTGGGGCTGAGCCCTGATGGCTTAGTGATAGTTTGCAGGACTGCAGCTAACTGGGTTGACAGTTCAAATCCAGGAGCAGCTCTCCAGGAACAAGGCTGGACTTGCTACTCCTACCAGGGCAGTGATGCCACAAAAGAAAATAAATTAAAAAAAAAGAGAGAGTGGTACCTGGCGTCCACTACTTAAAAGAACTATGGAATGTTTATTAGGAAGGTCTAATTTTAATTCCAAAAGTTTTCAGATGATTAATGGAATTATTAATCAGAATTATGATTATTAATTAGGATAATGATAAAATTAAGGCAGTGATAAAGTCTGATATATCATGGTTTATAAAGGAATATTGCTTAAGCCAATTTTTGTTGCCTTGTACTTCTAAAATAAATGTTTTTACTTATCAAAAAACAGTACTTAAGTTTGACCACCCTATATTAAATCAGAGGGTCGTTAACAGTGTGGTAGTGGGGATACAACAGCGCCCCCACATGAATTTAGAAACTGAAGGGGATGAATTTAAAGTTACTCCCTGGAGACATTCAGGAGGCGCTGAAAACCTCCTGCTGACTTCTGCTAATTTCAGCGTGGAGGGAATGAGAGAAGCCCCCCATTGCAGACTGTGGCAAGATTGTAATATCCTACAGTATGGAAAGCCTGAAGGACAAGACAGCTTAATTAAACATATAACTTTATTGGTAAAATTAGAGAAGAAATGTCTGTTTGGTAAGTTACTTTTACAGCTAAATAAGTTTAAGAATTTGTTGGGCTGAACCCTGGTGGCGTAGTGGTTGTGTGCAGGACTGCAGTCCACTGGGATGGAGCTTCAATTCTAGCTCCACAAGAGCAAAGGCTGGGCTTCCTACTCCCACCACCAGAGGGCAATGATGCCTAAAAAAAAATTAAAAATTAAAAAAAAAAGAATTTGTGCAGATTTTTAATTCATCCAGAGTTTGGTAAAAAGCAATTAGTTAGCTCTTCCACTTCTCTGAGAGCTGACAGCTGAAATCTACTTATCAATGACCTAACAAGCTTCACTGATTTGGAATCAAGAAAGTTCCCTGATATTGGTCATAATGTCTTAAAACCTATATTATTACAGAAGGAGGAGAAGAGGAATATTATGTGTTACAAATTATACCCAATAACCTTAATAAAAAAATTTTCTCCTTTTTAAAAATTGTAACAAAATGAAGGCAGGTAAATGCACATTCACTCCTACAGAAAAAACTGATCCTGAAAAATCCGAAGAAAACAGGAATTGTGTTTGGGATCCAGGTCCAATAATCACTTGGAGAAAGGTCTATATATTTATATTCTTACAGAATAAAGCTGATAAACTCACCTCAAGAGAATGCAGCCACCTTTGGAAAAGGGAGATGAAGAACAAAGAAGAGATGGAGAAATCCCTTAACCACAGTTCTCTTTCCAGCTTGCTGACACCCCAAAGGGAGAGGCTCGCCTTGTTCATGTGTTCACAGGTAAAGGAGAGAGTGCAGTTCTCTCCCACCAACAAGACCCAGGAGAGAAGAGAGAAGCTGATGCCATAATGCCTATCCTGTCAATGAAGGAATCCAGAGCATCAAAGATCTCCCAGAATCCAGAGAAAGACAATTATTGCCTGCTGAGATGCTTCTTCCATCGCTGATACTGTCTAAAGGACTTTCTGGAATTCTATTGCAATTGAACATTTTATACAAGAACGATTGGACTGTTGCTACAAACTATACTTTTGCAGAAATAGCAAGATTTTGAACTTATTAATGGATGCTAAACTGTGATTGGTGTGCAATTGATCTCTATGTAACCCTGTACCAGTATAATGTTACTATGATTGTGATTTGCTTAGGGAACATTTACAAGACTCTAAGGGAGACATAGCACTAGATATTGACCATATCGCATCATTGGGATTTGATTAGAAAATATTTGGAAGAAATTAAGAAAAATATTTCAGTAGATGTTATTAAGCTTAAAAAAAAGGTTATATTCTATACATTCAAAGACAGACTTGAGGCTTTTAGCACTAATATAAGTAAACTATTGGTGAATGGCATGAGAGGGTTAGAAGCCGTGAGTGTGGATTCAAAGTATTTCTCACAGCCTGAGTTCCGGTCTTGCCATGCTACTCATTATCATAATTTTTGTTGTGGCTATAATGTATTGCTTCTATAGAAAGCTGAGGTGTGTGGAGGAGAGCAATGCTGCCTCCGCAGCCCTTCTCAACTCCCTGCTGAGAGCCAACTCTGTGGGGAGTGGCAGTAAGAGAAGAGAATGTGAAGGACAAGTCCGCTGTTCTCCCTGGAAGTCTTGGAGGGTTGGCTTCGACATAGAGGGGGACCTCTACATCTGTGAACCTCAGAGTAAGTCAGAATCCCATTCTCATAAAATTGCCCCTCATTTTGCCTCGGGGCTCACGGCTGCCAGGAAGTTGTCTCCCGCTGGCGCACGGTTGTCCGCTACATGGCCAGAAGCTTTACTGTGAAAGCAGATATTCATCATTGGCTCTTTATTATTTTCCAGATATAGAAGCCTATCTCTCTCATGTTTTTCTTTTTGTTTATTTGTGTTTTTTTTTTTTGGGGGGGGGGTATCACTGCCTTCAGGTGGTGGGAGCAGGAGGCCCAGCCTTTGCTCCGTGGAGCTGGAATAGAATCTCCAACCCAGTGGGCCGCAGTCCCGCGCACAACCACTACGCCACCTCTCTCATATTTTTCAATAGCAAATGGGCATGAAAGCACTTTACTACCCATGCCTAAATCCAAAAATGTTTATCATAAGCCTGAAGTTCTGGCTCTATTAATTGGCTATTGAATTTGCCTTGAGAGCTCTAAATGTCTAGAAGATAATTACTTTGCTCCTAAAAATATTTTATATTTAAAGGGAGGTATTGTGGGATGAAGATAGCACTTTTCCACAATTGGCTACTCCAAAATATTAAGCAAGCAATTTACCAACATTTAGTGTGCTAGCTATGTTAGCTGTTCTCACGGAGGCTCCCAGTTTTATGAGGTCTTATCTGACTCATGTTGAGGCTGACTCAACATGCTCTCAGTTGCCTGAGGGCTTTGCATGACTCAAGTTAGGATAGTTATCTGCTTCCCTGGAGGTCTATGGGTGGCATTCAAGAGTCATTGTCAAGGACTGACAAGACAGACCTGTTCACCTATTCCCAGGAGTCTGAAGTCTTTCCTTATCACATCCCTCTCCTCTTAATCACTAGGCATCCCTAAACAATTATCACCTTATAACCCTTAAGACAGCCCCTTCTTACGACATGTCCTGACCGGTGGCTATAGAACTTATGCGTCCCCTGTAAGGCTATATAAACATGGAAAACTGATGTTCAGTCTCCCTCTCCACGCGGACCACCATACGGGGCAGAGGTGAGCATGTTATCCTGATGTTATATCTGTCTGATTCTTATTATTTCTCTCTCTCTCTCTCTACCATGCGCTCTATATCGTTATTATAATAAATAATAATTATCGCTGCACAACTGCCTGTTGAACCCTTGCTGTGAGTGTATCAGAAACCGGCCACTTCTGATATTGCAATGATGCCGAATGCAGGATGATCACGAGTCAGTGGGTGGGAAGTTGTAAGCTCAGGGCACTAGCATAGTTCCATGTGTCTTGTCAGCTGCAATGTCTCCTTGGGAGTGAGCTGTGTGTGTGTGTGTGTGTGTGTGTGTGTGAGAGAGAGAGAGAGAGAGAGAGAGAGAGACTCCTGCCTCCAAGGGAGAATGCAAGAAAAGGTCATGCCCACACAGAGGGCATTGCCTATGACCTGATTGACAGGCTAGACTCCACCCCTTAAATCTTATTGCTCTCAAATTGACAAACAATTATAAAAACTACCACACTAAGAAATATAAAATTTCACATTAGAGGATTGGTTGTTCTTGCCTTTTTTCTGCCCTACCCCCACCCCCCCAAATCAAGATCCAGGGAAATCTATCCTGAAAGTAGACATCATGAAAAATGCTGGGTGTTTGCACTGACTAGAAAGTTAAGATAACCAAACGCCTCAAGGTCAATAAATTTTATAGAATATGATGTCAGTGCATTTTAAAGCTACATTAATAGGATATTAATATCCAGGTCTATCAGGGGTTGATCAATCTTCTGATATACTCACAGCAAGGGTTCAACAGGCAGTTGTGTAGTGATAATTATTATTTATTATAATAACGATATAAAGATCATGACAGAGAGAAAAAAAGTAACAATAAGAGGCAGGCATACATAGCATCAGAGTAACATGCTCACCTCTGCCCTGTAAGGTGGTCTGCGTGGAGATGGAGAGCAAACATTATTTTCCCCTTTTAAGTAGCCTAACAGGGGACACATAATTTCTCTAATCACAGGACATGCCACAGTGGGGGCTGTCTTAAGGGCTATAAGATGATAATGGCTTAGGGATGACTCATGACTAAGAGAAGTGGAATGTGATAAGGAGGGACTTCAGACTCCTGGGGTAGGTGAACAGGTCTATATAGTTAGGGGTCATTGACAATGACACTTGAATCCCACCAATAGGCCTCGAGGGAAGCTGATCACTATCCTGACTTGAGTCCTGCAAAGCCCTCAGATAACTGGGAGCATCTGGGAGATTAGCTATTTTAGCTTCATCAAGAGTCAGACAAAGACCTCATGAAATTGGGAGTTTCAGTGAGAATGGCTAGCACACTAAATGTTGGTAAATTGCTTGCTTAATATTTTAGAGTATAGTAATTGTGGAAAAGTTCTGTCTTCATCCGACACAGGTCCAGGACACTTATTGTCCCAGGTGTGCTTGATCTTAATCACAGTTTACTTGACCTATGAAGTTTTTCAATTCTGTGTTTAGTGAAACTTCTGATGGATTGAAATTTCAAATTGTCCATGGAAACCAGTTGAAACAACAAGTTATAAATCAAGGCTTGGTATATTTCTTTGTTGCTTGTCTAGGCAGGGATCAGCAAACTTTTTCTGTAAAGGATCAGAGAGTAAATATTTCATACTGTGCAGCCATCCTGTCTCTGTCAGAATTACTCAATTCTTACATTTCATGGAGCACCAGAGCAACTACCGACAATTGTGTCTGGCTGATTTCCACTAAAACTTTATTTCTAAAAACAGGCAGCAGGCTTAGTTCATGGGCCACTGCTTGTGAATTCCTGGTCTAACTTTGACGAACTTATGGAGAACAGTGATCTCACTGATTCAGGTGAAATTTAAAAGTGTGTCCATAACAAACAGAAAAAGGGAAAAAATCCTTTATTTTGTGGCCTTTAAGAACTATTCAATCCAGGGCTGAGCCCCGGTGGCGTAGTGGTTGTGCTCGGGACTGCAGCCCACTGGGATGGAGGTTCAATTCCGGCTCCCAGGAGCAAAGGCTGGGCCTCCTATTCCAACCACCTGAGGGCAGTGATGCCTAAAAAAAAAAAAAAAAATTAAAAAAAAGAACTATTCAATCCACTTATTATGGACCGAGTATAGTCCCAACATAGTGTCCGTTAGTCATGTCTACCTTTTCTGTAAATGGGAATATCAATTAACATTCAAGTGAGAACTATACTCATTCATCAACTGGAACCATAATTTGGCTATAAGAAACTTTGGCAGGAATCAATGAGAGCATTCTATAATAATAAATTTACAATATTGAATTAATAATAAAGAGTTCTATGTATTTTATAATTTAGAAATTATGCTACACATCCTTTATACCAGTTTTTATTTGTATGCATACACTTACACCGCCTCCTTACCCCCCAGTGTTAAGCAGTTTACCATATTACCAGCCTACTCCTGGGCAGGAGCAAGTGGAAGGGAGAGATGGGGAGTTAAGAGGAACAGTATTTGCCACCTGGATCTTGCAATGACTGTAATCACCTTGTGCTACCAAATTACATGTGCCAAAAGATTCCTATCATTATGGTTGCTTAAAGCTAATATGAGATAATGTCTTTCACCTTGAGAAGAGCCTTGTATAAGATGATCGTAATGAAATTTTAAAATATCTGTGTATTTATTTAGTTCTGAGAAAGAAGTTTTGTTACATCTAAAAACACAAACTTCACTTTCAGGTTGAATTTAGAATTTAGACAGGAGGGATCAAGGAGCTCTACTTGGAGCATCCAGCTTGGCTTGACTGCCTCTATGCTGGTCGGGCTCTGACCACACACCCTTCTTGTTCATAGAGTTCCTTTCTGGGGAGGAGACAAGTCAGTCAGGGTGCAGTACAGCACCGTTGAAACATACAATTTTCTTCTAGTTCTTTAATGCTTCCTCCAAGCCCTATCATGACCCCAAGTCTACCTTACAAATCAAGCTAGACCAGAACATGTACACAGGTACAGATAGGAGCTGAAATCATAGAGAATCCGGGACAGAAAACCACTCAGGACCAATATTGAGAGTAGCCATACCAGGAGGGGAAGGGGAAGGTGGGGAGAAAAAGGAGGAACTGATAACAATGATATACATACACCCCTCACCCAAGGGGACGGACAACAGAAAAGTGGGTGAAGGGAAACATCAGTCAGTTTAAGACATGAAAAAATAATCATAATTTATAAATAATCAAGGGTCCATGAGGGAAGGTGGAAAGTAAGAAGTGATACCACGGGCTCAAGTAGAAATTGTTTTGAAAATGATGGTGGCAACAAATGCACCAATGTGCCTGATACAGTGGATGGGTGCATGGATTGTGATGAGAGTTGTATGAGTCCCCAATAAAGTAATTTTTTTAAAAAATTAGCCAGTGAAAACCTAAGGACCACAATTGAAGGCATTCTAGCAGACTATCTTTGGATCCATCCTTCAGAGCTCAATCTGTGGAGAAGTTCATGTTTTGTGAAATCAAAAGGCCAATGGGGACGGCAGGTGCAGGCGGTGCAGTGATGGGTTTGAACACGCTGGTGATCATGAGGATGCGTCAGAAGTGGGCAATGTTTCATTCCGTTGTACATAAACATTGCTGTGAGCTGGGATTACCAACAGCTAAGAGGTGGAATCCAGGTCAACGGCAACCTTGGCAATGTGCTGTCCTTAGTCTGCTGCAGGGGTCAAACCAAAACCAAAGTCACTGCTATCGAGCTGCCAGGTGAGGCTGATGCGTAGTCACCCTGTAGGGTTGGGTAGAACTGCCCCTGTGAGTTTCCGAGACTGTAACTCTTTATGCCACTAGAAAGTTTCCTTTTCTTCCAGCAGATTGTCTAGTGGTTCTGAACTGCTGATTTTGCGGTAGCAGTCCACTGTATGACCACGATGCCACTAGGCTTCCTGGGGGGGTAAAATAAACCAGACTCTGAGCAGAGTTTCAGATTTATGATCTCCTGAGATAGAGGCTGCCTGTCTGTGGGATCAAGTTGGGGCTTTTCCACAATTACATATACTCCAAAATATTAAGCAAATATTGATAACCATCTGCCAGCTCAGACGTTTAGAGATAGTCTTCCTAAAGACTCCAGATATCAGGCTTCTGCCTCACACAATAGATAAAGTCAACCCCCTGTTGTTCGGACAATGCTTCGCTTCCTTTGAAGCTTGTTAACCACTAGTTTGGTCCTCAGTGGGCAGAGTTCAGGGGCTACTGTTAATGATCTCTGGTCTAACCTGTTTAGCCGCATCCAGGAATCTGGGATCCACTTTTGTCACATGAGACCCAGCCTTTCCCGCCCCCCTTCCTATAACATATACATATAGCACAACCCTTTCTTGTTGTGATGTATGTCCTTACCTGTAATGAGGGGCCTTGCATGGCTCCAAAGGGTATATAAGAACTGGGCAGAAAAAAGAAGCTCTCTCAGGTCTGCTCTTGCCAGAAGCTCTCGGCCCTCTCCCTCATGTAACCCCTTCCCC